>JAJOOO010003526.1:0-63987 GCA_029582685.1 Solanum piurae
TGCTAAGTCTAAATTCCAACGGAATAGATAAAAATCAATTATTATTATAGCATAGGAAATACAATGATCAATACCAATCCACATCTTAAAATTAAAACATAGAATATCTCTTTAAAACATAACTCAAACATATAGTGGAGGTTGCTACTAGAGACTAGCCTATTTGAGCCTACACCTCAGAGCCCTCTCAGTGCTAAGTCTAAATTCCAACGGAATAGATAAAAATCAATTATTATTATAGCATAGGAAATACAATGATCAATACCAATCCACATCTTAAAATTAAAACATAGAATATCTCTTTAAAACATAACTCAAACATATAGTGGAGGTTGCTACTAGAGACTAGCCTATTTGAGCCTACACCTCAGAGCCCTCTCAGTGCTAAGTCTAAATTCCAACGGAATAGATAAAAATCAATTATTATTATAGCATAGGAAATACAATGATCAATACCAATCCACATCTTAAAATTAAAACATAGAATATCTCTTTAAAACATAACTCAAACATATAGTGGAGGTTGCTACTAGAGACTAGCCTATTTGAGCCTACACCTCAGAGCCCTCTCAGTGCTAAGTCTAAATTCCAACGGAATAGATAAAAATCAATTATTATTATAGCATAGGAAATACAATGATCAATACCAATCCACATCTTAAAATTAAAACATAGAATATCTCTTTAAAACATAACTCAAACATATATGAGAAAGCGTTTCACCAATGTGAATTCATATGTGAGAATTAGCTTTCACAATCATAATCATATTCACATGTGAGAAAACCTTTCTCAACAACATAGATACTTTCTTGTAAAATCATCCTATTATCAAAATCATCATTTTCATAAGACATGCATAACCTTCCAAAATTCATAGTTCATGGGTTTTTCATAGGTACATAGTTGAAAGTCATGGATTATGCATGGGTTCATATAATTTCAACTAATTATCATGTAATTACATCAAATAATTCAATATAAAGTTGAAACAACAATTGAATCATAATTGGATGAAACTCATGGAAAAATTAAGAAGAACCCCAATTTAATCATATGAAATTGAATTGAGGAATTGAAAATCTTGGGGACCCCTTGGAGGAATGGACTCCATGGGTAAATGCACACATACTTTACTACTCAAAGCCCAATATCAATGGTGAATTTAAGACCTTTGAATAAAACCTAGCTTCTTCTTCTTCCTTAGCTTGAGAGGGGATTTGGGAGAATGAATTTTGTTGGGTTTGGGGGAAATAGGAGATTGATTTTGAAGTGGGTAGATTTAGGACTTATTGTCTATATATAGAGCTTAGGGTAGATGCCAAAAACACATAGCATCTACCTAAAACATATAGGAAAAAACTCAAAAGCCCCTATGAAATAACAGTTGGCGCTAGTCTACGGGTCCGACCAACGGACCGTAGATCTTTCTACGGTCCATAGTGGTCAACCGTAGAACTTTTTACGGTCCATAGTGGTTAACCATAGACCAAATACTGGGACCATAAATTTTACCTAAATTTGACGGGACCAATAAATGTCCTGTAGGACTTCCTACGTTTTGTAGACCCTACTCCTAGAACTAAACCTTAACCCTAATATTTTACCAACTTTGGAATGCTTCTACGGAACATATCTACGACTCGAAGATCATTTGATGGATCGACCTGATCAAATGTAGGATAAGATATTGAACCTTCATTTTCAAAAATATTTTCCCATTTCTACGAGACTGGTCTACAACCTGTTGAAATTCTTACAAACCTTAGACTTGTCTCGTAGACCTGAACCAATAATTGCAAATTATGTAATCTTTTCCTTTTTCGAATTCTGAGGTGTTACAATTTTTTGGTCACCGCCACCTCCACCAATATTATCAGCCACTATTACTATTGTGGTCAATATCTACTACCAACCACCTCCATCCTCATAACTAGCACCGCCACCAACTACCACAAACACATCACTAACCACCATCGACATAATCAACTACTAACATTAACCAACTTCATCATCAAAAACTCCAATATTACTACCAATTGCCACCATTATGATGGTCACCATAACACCAACTACCTCCGCCGTCAAAACTATCACCATCATTATTACTAGCCACTAACAACATCTATTACCATTACCACCATCACTACAAAATATCTCCATCATCGCTAGCAAGTATAAGTGTTTCATTATATTTAATCAAATAATAATTTCATTTTATTTATTCTTTTTAATATTTAATTAATTTTTATTTGAATTGTATATTTATTATTACATATAAATAGATTATGTTCATTCATATGTGGAAAAACAAATAGTCTTAGGTCTTATTTGTTTGCACATTGTGGATGTTTGAATCCAAATGGTTCAGAAATCAGATCATTAAGTGCGTTTATATTTTCTACTTAAAATTCTCTCAATGGATATGAACGAATCAAAGCTATGAAAGAGTCTTAGGTCTCATTTGTTTGCATTTAATAGATATCTAAATTTTAATTATTCAAATCTTAATTCATTAGGTAGTGCGTTTGTTTTTGTTAAGATTTTACCACTTATTTGATCTTATTCTATCTGATTCGGTGAGATCTGTGCACAAGTCTTAAAAGCATTCAAACTTCAGTTAGAACACATTTGTTAACCGTTAAATTTTTGTATTAAATGCCTTAAAGAAACGTCGGCTGATTTCTTCTACACTCACTTTTACCACTATTTGTTATCTTTTGAAAAATAACAAAACATCAAATCTTATACCCTTTTTAATACTCTGTGTTTAATATAATATTTAATTATTATATTATTTAATTATTTTGTGGGAAAGATATTAGTTATGTTGTTGTTGTATTGTTTGAATTTAATACTCTATAACTCTCAATTCAATGAATTCAAATTTTGAAAACATAATTACAGTCTTAATCATTTAGTGTTTAAATCATCCTTGTTCCCATTTTGTCATGACCCAAAGTATACCCTAGGCGTAACATGATGTATAAGATCCCAAAAGGGCTTACACAATCCACTTAGCATACGCCATACAACATAAAAGAAATAAAAATTTCAAAGAAACAATATTATTTCATTAAAAGAGTTTGATAAAAGCGGAAGCCTAACATAAGTCTCAATAAGCCATCTACTAATCAAAAGAAGTGGTTGTGACGTAACCAATACACAACGTACAATGTCTCAAAACTGAAATGATATAAAATCTATAAAAATGTCTTGGTCCTCGGAACATGAGGACTCACCAATCCTTGAGCGTCAAAAGATCAAATAGCCACGAGTGTGAGAGGTAGGAACGTCGGACACTACATTAGTAAAACAATGTAGGCACAAGTATGCATTAGTACACGTAATATACTAAGTATGATAGCAATGCATTAGAGTTATGAAATCAGGCTAAAGAGGACTTTACATGACATGCAATGACCAAACTAAATCATAAGTTAAAAGGATTAGAAAACATAAATCATAATCATGGTCAATGCAAGCTAAACATATTTGAAACACTTGTGAGATACTTTAGAAGTAACATTAGTTCATTATTGTGGGGGAGTTTACCATATAACTGATATAGACTATGTGAGCTATAACATGAAATCCAGTGTCTATCCTACACCGAAAAAAGATATCCTTACTTGCCAAGGTAAGAACCATGAGTCTTGAGCTAAAGTGGATTCACTAGCTAATGTCTATTTGAGACAACATCCTATGGTGGAACATAGTTATGAGATAAGGTGATTTCTACTAGAAACCTGGCATGTACTAGCGGGAGATCCTCCATCTCAATATATTCTTGGTGGTAAGAAAAAATTCCAAGGAATAATCATTAATCTTATTAATTTCATCATCCATGGAAAGATACAATAAAGTAACCAATCTAAGCTAAAGTTCATTTAGAATAGCTCCTTAATCTTGATTCAACTTAGGTGAGAAAACCTTTCAACCTTATGAGTTCTTTGTGAGAAAGCCTTTCACAATCATGTTCTTAGTAGTATGTGAGAAAACCTTTCACAACAGCAACAATGACATTGATTCTTTAATCTCAAAACATCCTTAAATCTTTTATACCAATTTCATAAAAGAATATGCATATCTTCATAAATTCATCTTTCATACTCCATAAGCTTCATCATATGATCATAGTCTAAAAATCATGGATCATGCATGGGTTTATGTGAATTCAAATAAAAAACATGTAATTACTACAATTCATGCATAAAAATATAGAAAGCAATCAATTGGATCATAATTGAAAAGAACCCATGAAGATTGAATAAAACCCTAACTTTGAATTGAGAATCTAATCTTGTAAACTTGGAGATTTTAAGAACCCTATGAAGGAAAGAACTCCATAGGTGAATGCTAACATAACTTGGAGTTCAAAGCCCAATTGATATGGTAAATTTGAGACCTTGGTTCTTGAAACCCTAATTTGTTCTTCCTTGAATATGAGGGAATTTGAAGGGGATGAACTTGGAGGGAATTTAGGAATTTAGGGGAATCATTTGGAATAGGTAGTTTTAGGGCTTAAAAGGCTTATATAGGTCTTATGGTTAGGAAAAAAATGACTTAGTTTAGGCATTAATCACTTAGGGAATAGACTTAAAAGCCCCCTTAAAAATAACTTCCGGACTCTTTTATGGTTTGGACACACAGTCTGTAGGACTTTCTACGGATTGTACTGGTTAATTGTAGAAAAGTTCAGTGGCCTTAACTTCTACCCAACTTTTGACGAGACCTGTCTACGGCCCATAGAACCTTCTACGGTCCGTAGACTCCAACCGTAGAACTCAACTTAACCCTTAAAATTTCCCCAAGTCTGGGACTCACCTACGAGACCTATCTACGACTCGTACAAAGGTTGACAAGCCATCTTGGTCAACTGTCGAATGCGGTACTGAAACTTGATTTTTCCCAAAACTTTATCTTGGGTCTACAGTTTCCTTCCTACAGCCCGTAGGACTTCTTACGATCCATCAGTAGGACTCGTAAAACAAGTCTCAGATAGATTTATGCACTATCCTTTTTCCTTTTGACTTTCCAACATCCGAGGTGTTACAATATCTCCCCCTTGGGAGTTAGAAACATTCGTCCTCGAACGGGATGCAAGCTGGCATGAATAGAGTAGAAGAGAAATTAACAACCCTACATTAATGCAATCACATAAATGCACATATCCGAGTAGGAAAATCAACTCCAAGCTAAAGCATAATCAAAACATCATTCCATATGGCATACATTCAATTCATACTTAATGCACATAAACATGAAGTAATCAATAAAACTTAAACCATTTCTTTAAAAAAATCAGACTTTTCATGAGCATGCATGCATGAGGAAACATGAGAATGACTAAGACACATGAAACCAAAAGAATGAACCATGAGGAGCTAAATACCTCAAGTAGAGTAGGAATGGAGGGCAAGTGATGAGGATATCGGGGCATCATATCAGCCTCGGCCTCCCAAGTAGCACCCCCAACTAACTGATTCCTCGAAAGAACCATAACGGAAGCAACTTCTTTGTTCCTCAACTTCCAAACTTGCTTGTCTAAAAGCTCAACCAGAACCTCTTCATAAGAAAGATTCACTTTAACTCCCAAAACTTCCAAAGGAATAATAGATGTAGGATCTCCAACAAGGAGACATGGAATACTAGATGTACCAATGATAAATCATTAGGCAGATTGAGCTCATACTCCACCTTACCAATATGCCTCAAAACCTGATATGGGCCTACATATCGGGGACTAAGATTCCCCTTATTTCCAAAATTCATGACACCCATCATAGGTGAAATGTTCAAGTAAACCTAATCCTTAACATCAAACTCAAGATATTTCCTTCTAACATCGGCATAGAACTTTTGTCGACTTTGAGCCGTTTTCAGCCTTTCTCTAATAAGCCGAACTTTCACCATAGCCTCATGTACCAACTCGGGACCTATCAAAGAAACCTCACCAACTTAAAACCAACCTATAGGAGATCTATACCTCCTGCCATAAAGAGCCTCAAATGGAGCCATACCAATACTTGAATGATAGCTATTATTATATGCAAACTCAATCTAAGGCAAGTGATCGTCTGAATTACCTTTGAAATCAATCACACAAGCTCTCAACATATCTTCCAAAGTCTGGATAGTACGCTCTGCTTGCCCATTGGTTTGAGGATGAAAGGTTGTACTAAGTTTTACACGAGTACCAAGACCCCTTTTGAAAGATTTCCAACACTGACACCACGATTTAAGATAATGGATAGGGGCACTCCATGCAACCTAACCATTTCCCCTAGATACAACTTAGCATAGTCTTTCACCCAATAAGAAACCTTGACGTGAATGAAATGATCCAAATTTGTCATACGATATACTATAACCGAGATTGAGTCATGTTGTGACCGAGTGCAGGATAAACCAAAAATAAAGTCCATATTCAGATCTTCCCACTTCCACATCGGAATACTAATATTTTGGGACAAAACTCCCAATTTTTTATGCTCAACTTTCAGTTATTGATAATTAACACACTTAGCCACAAATTCCGTAATATCCTTCTTTTATCTCATTCCACCAATAGACCTCCCGAAAGTCACGATACATCTTAGTGGATCATGGGTGAATGGAATACCAAGAACTATGAGCCTCCAATAAAATCTATTCTCTCAAGTCATTAATATTGGGAACACAGAACCAACCTTGATATCTAAGCACACCATCTCCCACTTGGGAGAAAGTCTCAGTGGAAATTTTAAGCACCATTTCCTTCAATTCAACCAAAATCGGTTCAAGACCTTACTTGACTTTCACATCCGACACATACGATGATTCTCAACCATTATGAATAATGAAACTACCCTGGCTTGAATCAACCAACTGAACACCTAACTAAGCTATTTTATGAACATCACGAACCAACTATTTCTTACCTTCCACAACATGTGCAACACTTTTCATGGACAACTAACTTAAAATATCGGCCACCACATTAGCTTTGCCTGGGTGGTAAAGAACACTCATGTCATAGTCCTTCAAGAGTTCTATCCATCTACATTTGCGAAGACTTACATCATTTTGCTTGAGAACATATTGCAAACTCTTGTGATCGGTAAAGACATAAACATGGTCAACATACAAATAGTGTCTTCAGATATTTAAGGCAAAAAAACCCGCAGCTAGCTCTAAATCATGGGTAGGATAGTTTGTTTCATGAATCTTAAATTGCCTTGTAGAATAAGATTTAACCTTATCCTTTTGCATAAGAACACACCCTAATCCAATCCTTGAAGCATCACAATAAACAACAAACCCACCGGATCCTTCTGGTAGATCCAATATCGGAGCGGAGGTAAGTCTGTCTTTAATTCTTGGAAACTATTCTCACATGCTTCCGATAATAAGAACTTGACTTTATTTTGGGTCAATGCAGTCAATGGAGAGACAATCGAAGAAAACCCCTCCACGAACCTTCTATAATAAACAGACAAACCCTAGAAACTTCGAATATCCAAAGGGGATAGAGGTCTTGAACAATTTTTAATTGTATCCATCTTCTTAGGATCTGCTTCAATGCCCTTACCGAAAAAAATGTGACAAAGAAAAGCCATGGATCTCAGCCAAAACTCACATTTACTAAATTTTGCAAATAGTTGTTGGTCTTTGAGTATTTGCAACACGAGCCTCAAATGATCAGTGTGCTCATCCTCACTCCATGAGTAAATCAAGATGTTATCAATAAACACAATCACAAACATATCAAGGTATTGTCTTAACACTCTATCCATCAAGTCCATAAATGCGGCTGGAGCATAGTCAAACGAAATGACATTACCAAAAACTCATAATTACTATACCAAGTTTGAAAATTTGTCTTCGGGATGTCATATTCCTTCACCCTCAATTGGTAATTATAACCCGACTTGAGATCAATCTTGGAGAAATAACTCACTCCTTGGAGTTGATCAAACACGTCATCTATCCTTAGGAGAGGATATTTATTCTTAATGGTAACAATTGTTGGTAATCAATACACATGTGAAGTGAACCATTTTTCTTATGAACAAATAAAACTAGAGCACCCCATAGAGAGATGCTTGGTCAGATGAAAAAGTTATCCAACAAATCTTTCAATTGTTCCTTCTATTCCTTAAGTTCTACCGGAGCCATCCGATAAGAAGGAATATAGATAGGTTGCGTATCTGGGAGAAGGTCAATACTGGAGTCTATTTCCCATTCGGGAGGAATATCGGGTAGATCTTATGGGAACAATTCTGGCAACTCATTAACAATGGGGACTAACTCAAGAATAGAGGTTTCAGAATCTGTATCCCTAACTCGAACAAGGTGATATATGCAACCCTTAGAAATCATCTTTCTATCTTTAAGATAAGAAACAAACTGACCCTTAGGCATAATATTTCCCCGTTCCACTCTAGGACGGGTTAATTTGGAAACTGGAACTTGACCATTCAGGTTCTACAACCAACAAAAGCATAACAAGAATCACTACACCAAAAGAAACTTTTAGCGGGAATTAATTGTCCTTTTAGTGGCAATAAATATTGCCACAAAAATATTTACTGGTATTTAATCTATTGCCATTGCATCCAATGTCGCTAAGCCTATAACGACATTTATTTAGAGTGCCGGTAAAGACCTTTATTATTGCCGCTAAAAGTAAATACTTCTAGCGGCATTTATATAGTGGCAATTATTATTGCCAGTAAAATCACCTTTAAAATGTGATATCAAATATATTTTGAGACTTGTGTTATTGCCGGCAAAGATGCAATAAACAACATGTCTAACCACTCTTTTATAGCATCAAAAATAAAAAATATGAGAAATATATTCGTTTTTTGGTAACTAAACTTTTTATTAATCACCCAAGAGAATATATTACAAACAGTTGCCAGTAATAACTCTGCTGGCTAGCTTGTAACAAGAAACTCAAAGAAAACACAACTAATAGATTGCTAAGGGAACATATTAAAAGATGTCGTTTTGCACTAATCCTCTAACACCTGGACATATTTTCACGTTGCAGATATAAACCACTTCTTTGGCCAAGTCTTCTAACTTTTTGGGTTGTTTGTCAAGAATCTTTGATTTCTCGCAAAAAATAAGCAAAGATCATTTTGATGCTACTGGATGAATAGCTCCCTATTCAATACCATGAGAAATTCAACATCTCTAATCACCACGATCCACAGAGCCCTCTTCCAACAAACTGTAGCTATCAATAACGGAGTGCTTACAATCACAAAAAATATATATTAAATGCAGACAACAAATAGAAGTAGAACTTCATTCCAACTCCCGGTACGTTGTAGTCCAACACTTGAAACAATCATAAAAAAGGAAATTATTTCCACCATGGACTCTCATCATTCATCCCTTAATGAATTTCTCAAGGATTTGGGATAATTTACATCCCCTGCTTCTTGCTTTATGAGATTAAGAAGAAAAACAAAAGTTTCTCAAGTCCAAAAAATAGGTCGAATAATCCGTACAACACAACATAACGATGACAATGCTCCAACTAAACATTCAACACCGATCAAGAAGTTATTTATAGTGTTATAAAAGTGTTTTTCACATAAGTATGAAGACGTGCTTTATCCTAAAATCAAACTAGATTTCTCTCCAGTCTCCATGAATATACAATATATGAGTCCTAACCTACATATAAAGAGTTCAAGTCCTAACATATATGACATTGAGTTTGTATCTTGAATACTAATCAATTACATCGTTGAAATAAACTTTATAAGCACATAAATTCAATTCAAGTACATCTATTGGTTGCCAATATACAATTATGTGGGTATATTAGGTAAATGTTTTATCTAATTGTACATTTGTACTGTAGCACATAACACTTCCCACTTCACAAGGACTATGAAAGACATACCTGCATTGCTTTTGTTTACACTATAACTACATCCATCGTAGCTCTTGATTCTCGATGCTAAGAGTCACACATGCAATCACTTTTATGCCTTGAGAAAGTGCATATGCAACTTAATCACCCACAAACTGTAATAGAAATAGTGCAAGTGCTTAGCAGAATTGAAAAACTAGAAAGCAACCAAAAAAAAGTTTTATCCTTCTGCTCAAGCCCTATAATTTAATAGAATTAGTGTGCCTTGGACAATCGACATGAGCATAGTTTCCTTCATTAGCCCAGAGAGTTTGTTTAGTACGAATACGCTGGAATACCTTGCGAACACTGACTAACAGTGCTCTCCCAATATAATCCCTTGATGTTTGTATCTAAGATTATAAGTCCTCAAGTAAGTGTACTTTCTCCCTTTATTTGTCAGGTTTCTCTCGTGTTCTTATCCGATTAAATTGACTATCTTAAGTGATACTAATAACCAGGAAAATGCCGAGAAGTTAGATGTATGTGTGGAAGATGAAGTTGTCAATTACTTGAACTGCAAAGATGTGAGAAGGGCTCTTCATGTTGAGCTTGTTGGAGTACGCAAATGGTCTATTTGCAACAGGTAAGCATTCTTGCTTTGCTAAAATGATCAACAGCCGAATAACATAGTGACAGAGAAAAATATTCACACAATCAGGTCATAAGTTAATCTGTAACCTGGAAAAATGACCATCTTCTAGTCTCCTATGTTCCTTGGACTCCCCAAAAATGCTATTGCACCTATGTTGGATCCTCCATAAAAGACACTACTTATGGAGGATCCAGCGTGCACCTGGCGGTATTTTTAAAGAGTTCGAACAACATATCTAGTCTTGAGTTTTTTATTGACCATTGCCTCTGGTACAATAACTTGCAAGTTCACAACTCCCTAAATAACATATACTTCTCATTGCTTCCACAACATTTTGGACTATCAACTGCTTGACATAGAGATACCAACCATCTCCATAATAGGAATGCTTGTCAAAGAAAGAATTCCAGTCTTAATATACAGGTACAAATGCAGCCACATCTAATGTCCCTTCATGCACTTAATTCCTAATGTGAGTTTGACAATTCGTTTGACGTCTAATACCAATGCTCTTAAAACTCTTTACAAACAGTGGGGATCAAGATTCTGTTATTCCACTGATTGGAAGCTGAGCAACTGTTCAACAACTAGCAAGGCAGATGCAGCTGAATACAACTGTCCCCTATAGAGTTTGGTTTGCAGGACAACAAGTAGTATATATGGATAAATTTAAACTTATACATCCACTAACAGTGCAATTTAAAATGATAGGCTGTTGCACTATCAGCTTTACTAAGATTCTTGGAATACTCAATCAATGGTCCATTAATGAAGGTAGTGAGTGCCTTATCAACATTGCTCCAACTAGGAGACCAAGAAGTGCATTGCTTCCTTTCTCTAATTCAAGGAATTCAATCTGATTCTTAGCTACGTACATTAGTGGAAAAAATGGTGAAAGTTCATATAACACGATCACGAATAATATACAAGGCACGCAGATGACAAATCAGCTATTATCCTTTTAGGTGGAAGAAGTGGAGCCTTAGGGTCACAAGGCATGGTAAGAAATCTTACCCAAAAATCAGAAAATGTTCTGAATGGACGACCTTCATCATCGAAAACTTCCCATGGTTCATATAGCTAATTAACATTGAAAGAACACATAGATACACCTTCAGCTGATAAGGTTTCCTTTGCGCGATTATCCCTTACAAGTGATATTGGATCTAAAGCAAAAGAAATAGAGTATTGGTTAGAATCACTAAATAAATTCAATTGTTATGGAAGACAATACTTTGTTTATAAACCTTCTGATATAACAAGCATCTATGATCAGTAACTTAGCTTTGTGCTTTTCATATAACAAGCCAATTCAATTTTCCCCAAAAGGACTCACACCATTAAGATTATCTCACACATTATAAGTAACTTAGCTTTGTGCTTTTCATAAATTGAGAATTGGATGGATCAACAAGCAAATTATTAAAATGAGTGTTCACATACTATAATCAATCAATCAATCAATCAATTACACCTCAATCTGAAGCTAGCCAACCAATCACCTATCATCTATATAAATTAAAAACACAAATAAGCAGAGAACAAAAATTTAAAACTCACATGCAATATGAAAGAAACTCAAAATTACAATTTGAAGAACAAAATCAAAGAATCGGGAAGAAGAAGACCTTAGATCAGTAGATTCGTATGCGAAGACTTGAAGAAATCAAACTTTTACCATTATCATGCCATAGATCTATCAAAACTAGAAATCAACACTTCTCTACCTGCTAGATCTACCATCAGGAACTTTTATATGTTAGATCACCATCAAAAATTAGAAATTGGGGACATTTGAGAGTGGAAAAAGAATTAGATACAAGAAATTGAGATAATGATACAGAGGTCTGAGAAAATACGGTGGCTCCGATGATGGAGAATACGATGGCTCCGATGATGGTGAATACGATGGCTCCGATGATGTGTCTACGGCGGTTCCATTGGCGGTGTCTACAGTGGCTCCGTTGGCGGTGTCTACGGTGGCTCCGTTGGCGGTGTCTACATTGGCTTCGATGGCGGTGGAAGAGAAAGGGGAAGCGGATGATATGTGGTGGTTCTCACAACCTACGAGTAAGTATTTATTTTTTTGAACAAATAAATAAAAATAGCAAAATTGCTTTTAATTATTGACTTTTAGCGGCCATAGTCTTTTGTTGCCACTGAAAATAGGATTTTTTACGGCTAATGTGTAATTACCTCTATATCTCATTCCAAAGAATAAATTAGTGGCACGCTAAATAATTGCCACTAAAAGTACTTTTGGTGTAGTGAATGAAGTCAATCCATATCAAGAATGACATCAAAATCTAACATATGAAGCTCTACAAGATCAACATGAGTGACTCTATGGGATAAGGCGAAGAGACAATTTCTATAGACTCTCTTAGCCACAATAGATTCACCAATAGGAGTAGAGATAGAAAAAGGGTCTAACAACACATTTGGAGAAGCATCAAATCTCATAACCACATATGGCATCACAAAAGACAAAGTAGCACCGGGATCAAACAAATCATAAATATCAAGATGAAATACTTTCAACATATCGGTTACCACATCGAGAGAACCCTCTTGCTCATGTCGAGTTTGAAGTGCATAAACTCTATTTTTCTTTGGATCACTTGAACACGAACCACTAGGCGGAGCTTGCATACCTTATCTTCCCTTAAAAGTAAGTGATGGACAATCCCTTATTCTGTGACCAGTCTTACCGCAACCAAAGCAACCATCTGTACCGTCTAAGAATTTACCTTCATGCTTATTCCCACATCTAGGCATTAGAGGAACTTTGACCAAAGGAACTTTGTTGAAAACTAGAATGACTATGTTCATCGGACCTCGAATGTAAAAAGTCACCATTACTGGTCCTTGCCCTCTTTGCCTTCCTAGATCTTTCCTTAAGCTTCTCTTTTTTTATTTTTTGAGCATTTATCATTAGGTGAGAAATATCTATTTCTTTAATGAGCATGGTGGTACGACATTCCTTAACAACCATTTTGGACACACCCAAAATGAACTTACTCAGCTTTTCCCTAGAATCGGCAATCATAGAAGGAGCATATTTGGACAATTGTATGAATTTCAAAGCATAATATTTCACATTCATATTTCCTTAACAAAGGTTGATGAATTCAAGTACCTTTTCCTCCATCATCTCAATGGAAAAGAGCCTATCGAGGAAAGAACCTATCGAGGAAAGAAATTTTCAGGTTTTCCCAATCAAGAAGATCCGCATAAACTGCTCTCTCTTTCTTCCGTTGATTGAACCAAACTTGAGCAACACCCTTAAGTTGATAAACAACCAATTCTACCTTTTTACAGCAGTGTCACCCCCATGATCACCAACACCTTATATACCTCATCAATGAACTCTTGAGGATCTTCCTAAACCTTGGAACCATGAAACTTTGGGGGATTTATTCTAGTGAAGTCCCTCACTCTAGTTGACTTCGTACCCACATTTGTGTTCACAGGGACCACAACCTCCCTATTGGCTTGAGTTGTCATAGCTTGAGCCAACACTTGAAAAATGGCTTGGAATTCTTCATTAGTCACTTGCTCGACCAAAGGGTCAACCAGAACTTGAGGATAATGAGGAGCTTCTTGTTCCACATTTTCACCTGCATTCCTTCTAACGTATGCTCTTCGAGGGGCCATATCTTAAATAACATCGAATAAGGATTAGGAGAGAGACATATAGAGTTACACTCTATCGCATGACTTTAGGGTAATGAAAGAAGTGGAGTTTCCTTAACATCTTATAGCCTCTTATTCATAAATGTGGCGCACTTCATACTCATGAACAAGACTCTACTCGATGTGGCTTATGAGACATTTTAGGACCTTTCTAAACCTTGTTATCTGAATACCAAGTTTTTCATAACCCAAAGTATACCTTAGGCGTAACATGGCGTATAAGACACCAAAGAGATCTACACAATCCACTTAGCATATATCATACAAGATAATAGAAATAAATATTTCAAATAAATAGTCTTATTTCATTTAAATAGTATGACAAAAGTGGAAGTCTAACATAAGTCACAATAAGCTATGTACTAATTAAAATAAGTGGTTGGGACGTAACCCATACACCACGTACAATGTCTGAAAACTAAAATGACATAAAAACTATAAAAGTGTCTTGGTCCTTAGAACACGAGGACTCACCAATCCTTGAGCGCTAAAAGATCAACTAGCCACGAGTGAAAGAGGTAGGAGCGTGTGACCTTACATCAGTGAAACAATGTAGGTACAAGTATGCATTAGTATATGGAATGTACTAAGTATGGTAAAAATGCATAAGAATTATAAAATCATGTTAAAAAGTACTTTACATGATATGGAATGACCAAGCTAAATCATAAGATAAAAGGGTTAGAAAACATAAATCATAATCATGGTCAATGCAAGCTAAACATCTTTGAAACACTTTAGTAACTTTTGTTCAATATTGTAGGAAGTTTATCATGTAACCGACATAGACCATGTGAGCTATAATATGGAATCTAGTGTTTATCCCACATAGAAAAGAGATGTCCTTACTTGCCAAAGTAAGAACCATGAGTTTTGAGCTAAAGTGGATCCACTAGACAATGCCTATTTGAGACAACATCCTATGATGGTACATAGTTATGGGATAAAGAGATTTCTACTTGAAACCCAAACTCTACTAATGAGAGAACCTCCATCTTAATATATTTTTGATGCTAAGAAAAAATCCCATGGATTACTCATTAATCTTATTCATTTCATTATCAATGGAAATATACAACTAAGCAACCAATTCAGGATAAAGTTCATTTAGAATAACTCCTTAATCTTGATTCAACTTAGGTGAGAAAACCTTTCAACCTTATAAATTCATTTATGAGAAAAACCTTTCACAAAAACAACAACAACATTTTTGCTTTACTCTCAAAGTATCCTTAAATCATTCATATCAAATTCATAAAAGAACATGCATATCTTCATAAATTCATCTTTCATAGTTCATAAGCTTCATTATATGATCATAGCCTAAAAATCATGGATCATGTATGGGTTCATGTGAATTAAACTCAAAAAACATATAATTACTTCAATTCATGCATAAAAATATAGAAAACAATCAATTAGATCATAATTGAAAAGAACCCAGCAGGATTGTATAAAACCTTAACTTTGAATTGAGAATCTAATCTTGTAAAAAATTGGAGATTTTTGGAACCTATGGAGGAAAGGACTCCATAGGTGAATACTAACATACCTTGGAGTTCAAAGCCCAATTGCTATGGTGAGTTTGAGACCTTGGTGCTTGAAACACTAATATGTTCTTCCTTGAATTTGAGGGAATTTGAAGTGAATGAACTTGGAGGAAATTTAGGGATTTAGGGGAATGATTTGGAATGGGTAATTTTAGGGCTTAAAATGCTTATGTAAGGCATAGGGTTTGGACCAAAACGACTTAGTTAAGGCATTAATCACTTAGGAAAAAGACTCAAAAACCCCTTAAAAATTAACTGTTGGGCCCTTTCTAAGGTTTGGACCTACTTTCTATGGACCGTACTGGTCAACCGTAGAAAAGTTTAGAGGCCTTAAATTCTACCCAACTTTTGACGACACTGGTCTACGAACTGTAGAACCATCTACGATCCATATACCCCAATCGTAGAACTCAACTTAACCCTCAAAATTTCATTAAGCTAAGTCTGGGACTCACCTACCAGACAAATTTATGACTCAAACAAAGGTTTACGGGACAACCTGGTCAACCGTCAAATGAGGTACTGAAACTTGATTTTTCCCAAAACTCTACCCTAGGCCTATGGTTTCCTTTTGCAGCCCGTAGGATTTCCTACGGACAGTAGGTAGGACTCGTAAAATAGGTCTCAAATAGATTTTCTTCACTATCCTTTTTCCTTTTGACTTTCCAACTTCTGAGGTGTTACACATTTATTATTGATAATCGTTGCCGACCTATAACCTTCATTGTTATTATTATATCCACTACCACCTCGCTGTCACTATTAGCCCCTACCACCAAACCATCACTATCGCCATTACCACCATTACACTCAATTTCTAGTACTACAAACCATCTTCACCATCATAACTAGTATTGTCTCCAACTATCACCACCACATTTTCTTTAATCGTCACCACCACTTCAAATCATAGCCACCATCACTAGCACATGAATCATTTTCTTGCTCAAATACTAATTTATTTTATCAAATTAATATATACTCTTAGAATTTAATTATTATTTTATTTCAATTGCATATTTATCATCTTTATAAATAAGAAAATTTGTGGACATTCAAATATTGAAAAACAAAAAACAGTCTTAATAATTCAATGTTTAGATCTAGATAGAATATCTAATCATTCAGATGTTAATTTAGATTCAGACGTCTTAATCTTAATAAAAACTAATGAGGCCTTAATGTCAATCAGACTCTTTTAAAGACAAAATTTTATTGGAAGGGAATAGCATTACATCCTAGTATTCATCGAAGATTAAGATTTATTGTATGGCTGGCAATCCACAAAAGACTGGCAACTGTGGAAAAACTTTTAAAGTTCGGAATCCAAGTTCCTCGTGAATGTGCTTACAGTGGATTGACAGATGAAACTTTTAGTTATTTGTACTTTGATTTTCAGATTAACAAGGACTTGTAGAGACGACTGTGTGTATGGTTGGGTTCTCCTAAGGTCATCCAGGACTTGGAGATAGAAGTGCGATGGGTTTGTCTATTGGCCAAAAAGAAGACTGGACTAGCTGAAATAACGTGTATTGTTCTTGAAATGCTGGTGTATGTCATCTGGAGGGAGAGAATAGAATCAGATTTCAACATGGCAAGATTGCAACTGAGTGTGTGATTAAGGAAATTGTAATGCATATGCACATTAAGGGGCAGACCAGTGAAACATGGCAGTGTGCATTGCAACACCTTAACATCTACCCATCACTATTGTCTAGTGTGTAGTAGGATCTCACTGATATGTATAGTTTGATTGTGTATTTCATTATAGATTAGTAGAGTAGGAGTGTTGATGAGTGAGCAGTTAGTTCATTAATGCTCTGTTTGTAATTGAACAACTTGGTTATGAATGAAATATGCTAGTTAACAAAAAAAAAAAGAAACTTTTATGAAAGTTCGCTCCATATATTTTCTCTTTTGTAAAAGAAATCATGCCTCTCTTTCTCCAACTATCAGCTATCCAAATTCTCCCCCTTTTATAACATTTACTTCTTGGTTGTATTACTTGTTCATCAATAATTGATAAAATTATTTGCAAAAATTAGTTGAAGATGTATTTATAGCTTTCAACAATTGTTTTTGTTAACATAATTTTGTTATGTAGTGAAGGTAGTTTTACTTTATTTTAAAAAAAAATTAAAATATTTATTTATATCTTTAAATATTTTAACTATTATTAAATAATAATTTTTTTAGACTAAAGCTTTTGTAATATCTTGTTGATATAATATTCAACTACAATTTTATTTGAAGTATAATATTTGTTGTGTTTATATATTGATAAACTATTTATATTCATATGTTTAAAACAAAAAGTCTAGCCATTTAGTGTTTATATTTAAAGACAAGATCTTAATAATTCGGATGTGAATTCAGATTCAGACATCTTACTCTTAGTGAAAACAAATGAAACCTTAATCATTCGATGTTTAGTTCTAGAGATAATATTTTAATCATTCATTTGTAACTTTGAATTTAGACGTTAAACTTTTAATAAAATCAAATGAGGCCTAAAAGACCAAAACTCAATACGCTAAGGAAAAAAAAGAAGAAGTCATGAAGAAGGAAGGAAAAAGGGAATGACCATTTCTTTCATCATTTTTTTTATCAACCATGTGGTTTTCCATGAATACCCCCCCCCCCCCCCACACCTTAATCTCCATTGTCATTATCAATTGTCGTTTCACTCGTCTGCATAGAACGTCGACTTATCTGAACACTAACAATGTCATTCATTATAAACTTCATTTTTTATACTCATCACTCTCAAGCATGACTCTTCATTCATTTATAGAAAATTACAAAGATCTGAGTTTTGATTGAGAAGTATCTTGGGTATCATAATCTTCGTAGAATATAATACGAGATATCCATAAATAGATCCAAGCAACCTCACAACATTCTCGGTTGTCCCTTTCATTTTTGTCTGATATCCTCGTTGAAACAAGATAAAGCATAGGAATCACGGTGAAAGGAAAAGCTTTATATATATTCAGTTTCACACGACTTTAAAATATTGAAATATTTACTTAGTACTTTTGAATAATTTTCTTAGATTGTTTTTGTCTTGCCTTAAGGCGTTTCAGAGAGTGAATCATAAAAAATGAAATACGGGGGAGTAATATTGCAATGGACTCTTTTTCAACTTTCATACTCTTATCCCACTCTCTCTCTCTTAGGCACACACAAAAAACTTTAACTTTATATGTTGTCGATTTATTTATTTAAGTCTCTTATATTAAAT
The DNA here is from genome assembly GCA_029582685.1 of Solanum piurae. Lineage (NCBI taxonomy): Eukaryota > Viridiplantae > Streptophyta > Magnoliopsida > Solanales > Solanaceae > Solanum > Solanum piurae. The sequence goes on from JAJOOO010003526.1 coordinate 19,002, forward strand.
TTGTGGGCAAATTAAGTTAGCACATATTGTTCTAGCAAGGTTTCTTCTTCTTTTTATTTTATTTGAGCTTGAGTGTCACTTTGTCGAGCTCCAGTTTGTTCTAACAGTATAAAAGCAAAAATATTGGTTTAGTCTATAGTCTGAGGAGGAGGCACTTATTCCACCTCTTCTCAAGAGTACTCTACCCTAACTTTGTGGTATTTATTCACGGATTTATACTAAATGCTAAATAGATGTGTATCTACTAATTAATTTGATCATGTTGGCTTCTCTATTCATTACTCTTTTAATTTTTAACTCAGTTTTATTTTTATTGAAAGCAACCACTTCAATTTCTTCTTGTGTTATTATTAATATTGCACAAGTGTTTTTTTTTGTTCGTTGGACTAAGAGTATGCTTTACTTGATTGGATTCATGAATTTTGTTTATTTCACTAATTTGTATGTTGTGTGGTAATTCATGTCTAAAATTGCAGATTGCATAATTTTATCTTGTATTTTAATATTATTTGTTTGGAATAGCTAGAATTATGATGTAACATGTTTGGAGTATTAAAATTAGGTAACTAAAGACTTACGGATCTAATCTTATGCTTTATGTCACTTGTCGATCAAATATCGAGAGAGTGAATGAATATCATATCATATTAATCACTTAAACTGTTAGACTAAAGTTAGAGGCCAAAGTGATCCTTGAAACAAAAATTAAGTTTAATGTTTCACTACGAGGGTACTATATTTCCTGTCTTATTTGGACCATCCATATTTTTCAATTTATAAGGAATTCAATGGCATATTATTTATCAATTAAAGGTTTTGGAGTCTAGTTTCAGACAAAATAAACCTCTCATTAATCAAAATTTTAGATAAAATATTATGTGTGTTTTACTACAGACCTATGGAACACCCAAGTGTTGGCGAGAAACATGGCTATGTGAAAAGGAAGAGGCGTCGTTGATTTCTATTTAATAAAGATATAATATCTTAGATGGTCATTCAACTATGAGTTTTTTACACATAAAGTCACTTAACTTTGATTTTTTACTCAAAAGTCACTCAACTGTGAATTTTTTCACAGAAAGTCACTCAACTTTGATTTTAACTCAAAAGTCACTCAACCATGAACTATTTTCACAGAAAGTCACTCAACTATATATGTTTTACTTAAAAAATCACTCAACCTATTTAATTATTCTTTTCAATAAATTTATTGACATGAAATTTTTATTTAAAACTAACATTTTTAAAAATAGAAAATATCATTTAAATTATTTAATGACCAGTTCCACTTAACTCAATCCGCTAAAATATTATAGTGACCCTTTAGGAAAAGCAATTTAGGAAAAAAAGTCTTAAAGGGTTACCATTGTTAGTCATATAAGTTAATTCAAAGAAAAGTAATACTAGATAAAAGTTTTGCCGATGCAAGTTTTTGTCACTTATGGGCACATTAAGATCGTAAATATTCTGAAGCCAGTGGGTTGGGGTGTTAGTGATATAGTGCATATTTATCCCTATATCAAGCCAAAGTTTTCTGGCCGTATAGCAATCTAGAAAGATATGTTCGATTGTTTCTACGATGCTATGGTAGAGGGGACATGATGGATCAGTGCTAATCCCTATATGCTGAGGGTACGTGTTTGTAGGTAGTCTTCCATGCGAGCAAAGCTAGAGAAAGAACATAATTTTATTGAGTGTATTTAGAGACCAAATCCATTAGAAGGTATATGTCGGGACATCTTTGGATTTAAGGAGATTTCGCGTTGATTTGGTAGTGATCAATACGGAATGTCGCTGGCATGTTCTTGTACCCTAACAGTGAAGATTTCCCAATTCCATCTATCGTAGTTCCAAAGACTGGACAACTTAAGGGTATACTCATTGCCTTTTAGGGTCCCTTGGATAAGATTTTGGAGAGGAGTTATATGAGGGATCCAACTATGCTGCCAAAGGTCGATAGTTTTTTCATTACCGACCGACCAAGGTAACCCTCGTGCACATAATTTCCCTCCCTTTAAGATATTCTACCAAGTAAAGGAAGCGGAGGAAGTTGAGATCCTAGTACTATATTTATTGATGAGGGTACGGGCCTATATGGAGTCTGGGTTAGTGAGTGATCTCCAAGAGAGGCTGGCTATAATGGGAAGAGTTGACCAAAATAAGCTATTATTTGATTCAATTCACCAAAGTAATATGAAACTTTAAAATTTTACAAAACTAGTATAAACGTTGTTGGTAGTAACATATTAGGCTTTATTTCATTTTATAAAATAAACGGACCAAAAATAATTGGGAGACGGCGTTAAAGAAGATTTACGTTACTAGCAGTAACGTTTTAGGCTTAAAACGTTACCATCAGTAACGAATCTCTGCAAATCTGCCACTTTCGAATCTTTGTACCAAATTTCGTTATTACGAAGCACGTTTTAATGATAAAACGTTACTCCTAGTAATGATTCTGTCGAATCAAATCACGTCTCCCAACTGAAAATCTTTGTACAAAATCTGACGTTAAAGTCGTTACTATGAGTCACGTTTTAAGACTAAAACGTTACTCTGAGTAACGATTCTATCGAATCATGTATTAACGGGACAACTTACTCATAGATCACAAGATATATGGGAAGGAAATGTTAATATGATTCTTAATACGAGGAGAGAAGATGGAAATTTTTGGAAGCTCATAGAGATGATTCGATAGAATCATTACTCATAGTAACGTTTTACACCTAAAACGTGACTCATAGTAACGACTTTAACGTCAGATTTCGTACAAAGATTTTCAGTTGGGAGACGTGATTTGATTCGATAGAATCGTTACTAGGAGTAACGTTTTATCATTAAAACGTGCTTCGTAATAACGAAATTTGGTACAAGGATTCGAAAGTGGCAGATTTGCAGAGACTCGTTACTGATGGTAACGTTTTAAGCCTAAAACGTTACTGCTAGTAACGTAAATCTTCTTTAACGCCGTCTCCCAAATATTTTTAGTCTGTTTATTTTATAAAATGAAATAAAGCCTAATACGTTACTACCAACAACGTTTATACTAGTTTTGTAAAATTTTAAAGTTTCATAGTACTTTGGTGAATTGAATCAAATAATAGCTTGTTTTGGTCAACTCTTCCTATAATGGAGAGGTTTTTATCATGAGCTTTGGAAACACCGAGCCCACATTTATATTTGGCATGGTTACCGTATCCCAGTTAAAATAGTGTAGTTTTCTCTTTTGAATGGTAGACCCCCAAAGAAAATCCCTTTAAATCTTATCAATGTCCTTACAGATCGTCTTAGGGAGAATGAAATATTGCATCATATAAGTTACAATAGCGTAAAGGGTTGATTTAATGAGTGTCAAACGAAGGAAGTTTAGCTTCCAGTTAGAGAGCTTAGCCTTCATGTTATTAAGGATTTGAAGAAAATTGGAAGGTTTTGGATTTTATTCAAAATAGGGAAACCTAAATATTTTCCAAAGCCCTCAGTATGAGTAATAATATTAAGTAGTCGATGGATAAGGTTTCGAGTGGCGTCTGTACATGCTTTAGAGTATATCACCTTTGATTTGGAGGCGTTAATTGTTTTTATCTAAAAAGGGTACAAAAAGAGGATAACACTCGATGAATTGTTTGTGTAGTTTTGGGGTTGTCTTGGGCAATCAACGTTAGATCAACAACGAAGAATAGATGGGAGAAAACTAGAAGATTTTTCGAGAGTTTAATGGGGTCCCAGTTGAGAATATCAACTTGATGATTTATATTCGCTGATAATAGTTCCATACAAAGCATGAAAATATATGGAGACATGGGATCACCTTGTCGAATACCCCGTGAGGGAGAAAAGTAGTCCGGTTTCGTACCATTCACAAGGACAACAATCCTGCTAGTAGTGATGTAACTCATAATGAGGTTGATGAATTTTGGTGGAAATTTAATAAACAACATCGTCGGATAAATGATAACGGTCAAATGTCCTCTGTAAAAACAAGTATAAGGGTCAACGGTCGTAGTCAATAAAAATACCCAACGAAGAGTCAGGGTTGAATCCCATAGAGAATGGTATATCATGGAGAATTCCTATCAAGAAATTTGGATTTTAAGATCGCTCATTTGTAACAGTAAGAACAAGTAGGTGGATAATTCCACCAATTTAATAAAAATCTTTGGTTATCAATTATCGCAATTAAACTAAAATATCAAAGAATTCGAGAGTTAACAAGCAATCTAGGGGTGCAAGGATTGGAATTAATGTCACATAGGGGTAATTGTGCTGCTCTATAGTGATGAACATTCATGAATAGACTATCATCTTCGTTGACGCTAATCATCTTTTGATCTCAAAGCATCTATGCATAGAATGTCCATTCGGTCTCATCTACACCAATCTAAACAACCCAATACCTTACTCTATTCTCTCTCTCTCAAGAATAGGTCAAATGGATCCGACCCGTAACCTCTATTATCAAGCAAGTTACAAACATCAAACCTAAATTTCAACTATCGGACTAATTACCCACTCCAATCAATCTCGAGCATCGAATAAAGATCGAAAGTAGGAATTAAGTTTGCAACCTTAACCCATATATTAACCCTATGCTAATTATACCAAATTCATGTATGAACAACTGCAAAACAGAGCATAGCACAATACCCACTACATTAAATCTAACACCCAACCCCATAATTGCACCCCTAGATCTTGGGGTTTTAGCTACCCATCACACAAAGAAAAGAGAATATACCTTTCATGAAAGCATCCATGGGAAACATGAAATTAAGCAATTACAAGTAAACTCACTTTGGATTCAACTTTAATTTGTCAATTTGTCACGACCCAAGGTAGCCCCTAGGCGTAACATGGCGTATAAGACCCCGAGAGTCCCCATACAAGCCACTTAGCTTTCATCACAAAAAATAGAGTAAAAGAGGAACATTTCAAATCCAAAAGTTTTATGAAAGTAAAGCGGAAGTCTAAAAAATTAGTCTCAATGCCATCTAGTACATAAGAATGAATCTAGGCGAAGCCCGTACATCATATTCCAAAACTGAAAGTAAGGAAAGACTGAAAACAAAAAATATTTGGTCCTCGAAGCATGAGGACTCACCAAAGCTCAAAATATCCTCAACAAATTCTATCCATGAAACTGGAACCCTGACTGTCAGACCCCTACATTTGGGGAAATGTAAGCAAGAGTATGCGTTAGTACAAAATATGTACCAAGTATGATAGCCATGCATAAAACATTTGAAAACATATTTAAAAGAGATACCTTCATGAAATGCAATGACCAAGCTAAAACATGAGACAAAGAGTTAGAAAACATGAGTCATAAAACATGGTCAATGCACATAGCCATCATCTTAAACATGTATGAGATACTTCCTTGAAGTAACTTTAGTTCATCATAACTTTCTTGTGGGAAGTAGCCTTAACTGGCATATAAGACCATGAGAGTTATCATCATGGAATTTGATGTCTCCCACACCGAAAAGAGTTATCCTACTTGCCACGGTAAGGACTATGAACTTTTAGCTTATGTGGATCCACTAACTAATGTATATCTAGACAATCCTATGTTGACACATAGTTTATGGGACACGGTTAATTGCCACTTGTCTACTCGTTTCTAAGCTTAACTTCCATGAAATAGTTCTTATTCATATTCATGTTAGCTCTTAAAAAAAACATGGGTAATCGCCTCTTGTACTTTCATCATGTGACATGGGTAATCGCCTCTTGTCATTCAATTAGAGAGCATGGGTAATCTACTTTTGCCTCATCATTAGAATAGCTCATTAACGTTGGTTCATTTTAGGTGAGAAAAACCTTTCAACCCTAAGAACCCTTATTATGTGAGAAAACATTTCACAATCATGCTTTCATGTGTTATGTGAATCCTTTCAACAATATCATCATTGGTACTTCACTCTCAAAGCATCCTTAAAACATTTACATAAATTTCATGAGAACATGCTTGATTTCATAAACTTCTCTTTTATAATCCAAAACCCACATTATATAATCATAACTTGGAAAGCATGGAAACTACATGGGTTCATGGGGGCTCATCATAAATACATGAAATTAACTCAATTCATGCATAAGAGATCATAATTCAATCAATTAAATCAATAATCAAGAGGACCCATAACATATAAGAAAAACCCTAATTAAATTGGGAAATTCTAACTTTGAAAATTGAAGAAGTTGGAAACTAAAGATCTTTCTCCTAAATCTTGCCCGATGCTTTTCAGGATATGGACCCTCAAAGAAATTATGTGAGAAAGAATGTGGGTGAGAATGTGGAGCCTGAGGTTCCTCAAGTTCCAATTAATCCTTTGGCCTAACAAGTGACTCATGCTGAACTTAAATCTACTTTCCAAGTGTTGGCTCAAGATATTACGGCCCAACCTAATAGAGATGACATTGCTCCTGTGAACCCAAATGTGGGTATGGAGGCAACAAGTATAAGGAACTTCACTAGGAAGAATCCTTTGTAATTACATGGTTCCAAGGTTGAAGAGGATCCTCAAGAGTTCATTGATGAGGTATACAAGCTAGTGGGAATTATGGGATTGTCTATGGTGGAGAAGGCGGAGTTGGCCGCTTATCAACTTAAGGGTGTGTCTCAAGTTTGGTTCAACCAATGGAAGGAAGAGAGGGTTTTTAATAAAGGTCCTTTTGATTGGGAGAAATTCAAAGGAGTTTTTATTGATCGTTTATTTCCTCTTGAAATGAGAGAAAAAAACGTTCTTGCGTTCATTAACCTTCGACAGGGGAATATGAGTGTGAATGAGTATGCTTTGAAGTTTACTCAATTATCTAAGTATGATTCAACTATGGTTGCCGACTCTAGGGCAAGGATGAGTATGTTTTTGTCGGGTGTGTCCGACTTGGTTATCAAGAAATATCGTACCTCCATGTTAATTAAGGAAATGAATATTTCTCGTTTGAATATACCTGCCAAAACAAATTGAAGAGGAAAATCTCAAGGAAAAGGAAAGAGAGTCCAAGAGGTCAAGGACTAGTGAGGGTCACGGTTTTTATTCTAGGTCTGGTAGATAAGGACGTCCTCAATTATGATAAAAGTTTTTCAGTCAAGGATATTTAAATTCTACGACTCCTAAGTTGAACAAAGATAGAATGCCAAACCCTAAACCTCAAGTAGGTGGTGGAAATAGATCTTCTATTTCCTCTTGCCAAGGTGTTGTAAGAGTCACTTGGGAGAAAGTTTAGCCGGTACAGATGGTTACTTTGGTTGTGGAAAGAGTGGCCATAAACTGAAGGATTGTCCATTGCAAACTAGCAAGGGTAAGGATGGTAGGGAAGCTCAACCTAGTAGTTATCGTAGGGGTGATCCTCATCAGAATATGTTTTATGCTCTTCAGACTTGACAGAATCACGAGGATTCTCTAGATGTGGTGACCGGTATGTTGGAAGTCTTTCACCTTGATGTTCATGCTTTACTTGATCCAGGTGCTACCTTATCGTTTGTTACTCCTTATGTGGCCACGAGGTTTGATGTTTGTCATAAAATCCTTTCTAATCCCTTTCATTTCTGTAATCACGTTGGTGATTCTATTGTTGCTAAGAGAGCTTATAGAAAGGGTCATATTTCCATTTTTCATTGAGTCACTCATGTTGATCTTGTAGAGCTTTATATGGTAGATTTTTATGTGATTCTTGGGATGGATTGTCTTCATTCAAGTTATGCTTTCATAGATTGTAGGACCATATAGGTCACATCCAAGGTTCCGAATGAACCTATCATGTGATGGGAAGGGGGAAATTATGTTCTTAAGAGTCAGTTTCTATCTTGCCTAAAGGCTAGAAAAATGATTTATAAGGGTTGTATTTATCATCTTGGTCGGGTTAAGGATATAGATTTTGAAAACCCTACTCTTGAGTCACTCTTGATTGTGAATGAGTTTCCATAAGTGTTTCCTAGTGATCTTTCCGGTATTCCTCTCAAAAGGGAAATAGACTTTGGTATTAACCTTCTCCTGGATACGCAATCTATTTTTATTCCTCTTTATCTTATGACCATGGCAGAACTTAAGGAGTTAAAGGATTATTGTAAGGATTTTTTGGATAAGGGTTTTATTAGACCAAGTATCTCACCATGGGGTGCTCCGGTGTTGTTTGTTCGTAAAAAGGATGGTTCTCTTTAAATGTGTATTTATTATCGATAATTGAGTAAGGTTACCATTAAGAATAAGTATCCTATTCAAAGGATTGATGATTTGTTTGATCGACTCTAAGGGGCAAGTTAGTTCTCTAAGATTAACCTCCGGTCAGGTTATCACCAATTGAGGGTGAAGGAAAATGACATTCCAAAGATGGCTTTTCGAACCCGATATAGCCATTATGAGTTTCTTGTGATGTATTTACATTTGACTAATGCCCTTACGGAATTAATGGATTTGTTGAATAGGGTCTTCAAGTAATATATTGATATGCTTGTGATTGTATTTATCTATGATATCTTGATCTACTCATAGAGTGAGGGTGAGCGCGTTGAGCATTTGAGAACTGTCTTGCAAGTTCTCAAGGATCAAGAATTGTACGCTAGGTTTAACAAGTGTGAGTTTTGGTTGAGGTCCATTGCTAGTCTTGGACATATTGCCTCCGGTGAAGGTATTCAAGTCAATCCTAAGAAAACCAAGGCGGTTAAAAATTGGCCCAAACCTTTATCCTCTCTAGAAATACAGATTTTCTTAGGTTTGTCCAGTTATTATAGGAGATGCGTAGAAGGAGTTTACTCTATTGCTTCAAATTTGACAATATTAACTCAAAATAAAGTGAAATTCCTATTGTCGGGATTGTGTGAGAAGAGTTTCTAAGAGTTGAAAGATAGACTCAGTTCGACCCTTATTTTTACATTGTTAGAAGGATCGAATAATTTTGTTGTTTATTGTGATGCTTCACGAATTGGTCAAGGATGTGTTTTGATGCAACATGAGAAAGTTGTCGCTTATACCTCAAGGCAGTTGAAGATGCATGAAAAGAATCATCTAACGTATGACTTAGATTTAGCGGCGGTAGTGTTTGCTCTAAAGATTTGGAGGAATTACTTTTATAGTGTTCATGTAGATGTATTTATCGACCACAAGAATTTGAAATATGTGCTTACATTTGATTCTTTGCCAAATAAGGTGGCTGGAATTATTGAAGGATTATGACATGAGTGTCCTATATCATCCCGGAAAGGAAAATTTGGTGGAGGCTGCTCTTAGTTGACTATTAATGGGAAGTGTTGCTCTTATAGAAGAATATAAGGAGTTAGTTCGTGATGTTCATAGATTTGCCTGGTTGGGTGTTTGCTTGGTTTATTCCAATGAAGGAGGTGTAGTAGTTCATAATAGTTCTGAATCATCTTCTGTATTAGATGTGAAGGCCAAGCAACAACTTCATTTGGTGTTAGGTGACTTGAAGAAGTCGGTTTTTGAAAAAACCAGATAGGATTTCTCCCAAAGGGGAGATGGTGTCCTTCGATATCAAGGCATGTTATGTATTCTGAATGTTAATGAGTTGAGAAATCATATTTTGACAGAACCGATAGTTCTTGGTATATTATTTACTTGGAGCCACCAAGATTTTTACTGACTTGCATGAAGTCTATTGGTTGAATGAGACGAAGAAAGATATTGTGGAATTTGTGGCTAAATGTATGAATTGTCAACTAGTGAAAGTTGACCATTAGAAACTGGGTGGTTTGGCTAAAAATATTGTATTCCTACATGGAAGTGGAAATATTTTAATATGAACTTCATTACGGGTTTACCCTGCACATATCGACACTTTGATTTGATTTGGGTTATTATGGACCGAATGACGCAGTCAGCTCAGTTTCTTACCGTTAAACTATACTTTTAGCCGAGGAGTATGCTAAGATTTATATTCAAAAAATGATAAGGTTGCACAGAGTGCCCTTGTCCATTATCTCTTATCGTGGTACTCAGTTTACATCTTAGTTCCCGAAGTTATTTCAAAAAGGGCTTGGTACTCAAGTTAAACTTAGCACGGCTTTCCACCATCATACCGATGGAAAGGCCGAGTGTACTACTCAGACCTTAGAGGATGATATGTTAAGAGCTTATGTAATTAATTTCAAGGGTAACTGGATGATCATTTTCCATTGATTGAATTTGCGTATAATTGTCATGACCCGAGTCTACACCCTGGACGTGGCCGGCACTCGAGAACCATTGTTGGTCCCCAAGCAAACCCTCATCCTAGCTGACTATAAGAGGAAGACTAACTCAAATATACAAAAGCTTAAAACTGAAATAAATACAATAACTTAAATACTAAAATTTAAAATATTTTGAACAATACTCAATAGATGAACTCAAAGTTTGTAAAAACAACTCAAAGAAGATATATACTGAAACTACTCAACTTTGTCTATCTATGAAGCCTCTACTATTACAGAAAGATATCGGGACAAGACCCACGACATCTCAAAACTACCAACTGTAAGGTAAAGGTGAAATCCTCCGGAATATAAGAAGGCTCACCAAAGCTGACTAGAATTGAAAGTGGCATCAACGAAGCTTCCATTGATGACCTTGAATACCTGTATTTTCATCATAAAATGATGCAGGCCAAATGGTGTCAGTACATTGAATGTATGAGTATGTAAGGGAAATTCTAAAGCATAAACATAAGCTTGAACTGATGAAAAAGAAACATACTTACCTCTTCTCAACTCACTCAACTCAACTCAACGAAAACATAGTTCCCCTCAACTCAGAGAAATAGGACTAAACTCATAAATAAGATACTCAACTCAGCAATCAGATACTCAACTCATAAATAAGATACTCAACTTAGTGAAACATAGTTCGACTCAACTCAGAGAAATAAGGCTCAACTCAATTATAATATACTCAACTCTGACTCAAGATACTCAACTCAAACTCAAGATACTTAGCAACAATAAAAGATGCAGTATTTGGAAAGCTTTTAAAACAATAGACAATAACTCAACTGTATGCAAAAATACAATAATAACTCAATTGTATGAAAATACAATAATAACTCAATTGTATGAAAATACAATAATAACTCAATTGTATGAAAATACAATAATAACTCTAATTGTATATAAAAATACAAAGTAACTCTATGGGAGATTCTCTAACCGACAACCATCACTATGAGCTATGTGATGATACATCGTCTAGCCCACACTGCCAAAACTATCCTATACTTTTCCGGGATATAGAACCTACTACTAAGTGGATCCACTAGTTTATGCTAAAAATCAATAATGAATCATCTAAAAAGTTTGACCCTTTCTACCCACGTTGGCTACATGGTTTATGGGGGCTGTGAGTTATACGAACTCTCCCCCATATCGGTGCTCAATACTACTCCGAAAATATACTAGCTCATATGTTTTTGAAAACATAACTCTTTCTGTGTTTTGAGATTATTACTCAAAAATCTTTCTCTTAAAAAAGATGGCACTCAAACTGCTCAAAACTCTTTTGGAAATCTCAGTTTCCTCTCATCTTAAATGTAAAAACATTTACTCTTGGAACTACTTAGTTCTCATATATCATTTTAAAGAAAATGAACTCAACTCTACTCTTCTTCAACTTAGTGCCCAAGCCTTTAAAACAAGTTTTATAACAATTTGTAAAAAAAGACTTCTTAAAATAGGGTTCTTGCCGAATTATGGACGTGAACGACTCAATTCAAGGTTTTCAATAATCATGCATATAATTCAATACTTGGAACTCAACAACTTTAGAACTCAAGGAGTAAATGATACTTGTCACGCCCCGAGCCTACACCCTGGGTGGGACTGGCACTCGAGAACCATTGTTGGCCCCAAGAGAACCCTTGGCCTGGCTTAACTCTTAGCAAAAGACTTACTAATGATAAAAATACTTTAAAAGTAAGCTGAAATCTCAATAGATAACTTAGAATGTATAAAGAAACATTCACTAGCCAAAATGGCGCTCATGTCTCAAGCATCAAAACATGAATGGAAAGGCTCAAGAACTTACATCAACTAACAGTCTATGAAGCCTATAACAACTGAGATGGATGTCGGGACAAGACCCACGACATCCTAATGAACTAAAATGATAAAGTAATAAAAAGGGGTCCTCCGGAAGAAAGGAGGCTCACCAACAACTTTGAAGCTCAACTAGAATCACTGATTCGCTGGATGATGATCCTGGTTACCTGTAACTGCATCATAAAAAGATGAAGGCCAACTGGTATCAGTACATTAAATGTACGAACATGCGAGGGGAATTCTAAAACAAGACATAAGCTTGAAAGGAACTGAAGGAACATACCTGGCCTCAACTCAACTCAACTTATTTGAATATAAAGCAATAATATAAATGCAATATAAAGAAAAGTTTTTAAAACAAGGATACCAATTATGTGTATTGAGAAATACAATAGTAACTCAGGTTGTATGCAAAGATACAATATAAAATCTGATTGTATATAAAAATACAATTAACACTGTGTATATAAGAGTACAAAATCTAACTGACAACCATCACTTAAGAGCTATGTGATGATACAACATTTTGACTCACGCTGACAGGGCCGTCCTATACCTTGCCAGGGGTATAAAACCTAACTACTAAGTGGATCCACTAGTCTATGCTAAAAAGTACTAAGGAATCATCTAAAAAGTATGACCCTTTTCTACCCATGATGGCTACATGGTTTATGAGGGCAGGGAGTTGTCTGAACTCTCCCCCATATCGGTGCTCAATACTACTCCCAAAATATACTAGCTCATATGTTTAAAAACATAACTCTTTATGTGGTTTGAGATAATTACTCAAAAACTAGCTCAAAGGCTCCCCAGGAAATCAGTGTTTCCTCTCTTGCTTAATTGTGAAAGCATTTACTCTTTACTGAAAAACTAGCTCAAAAGCTCTATTGGAAATCGGTGTTTCCTTTCTTGTTAAATGTGAAAACATTTTACTCTTTGGGAATACATAGTCCCCATATACTCTTTTGAAGAAATGAACTTCACTCTTTACTCTTTACTCAATTCAAAACTCAAGTCTTAAAACAAGCTTAAAGCATTCGTAAAAGACTTTTGAAAAGACTCTAAGAACTCTCTAGACTTGGCTCTTAACTTTCCTTGAATTTGAATTTGTGGATTCAAGGTTATGATTCATGTATATGAATGATATCATGATGTTGAGACGTACCTTAGAGTGTAGAAATCAACTAGAAATCATAGGTATGATTCAAGGAAACTCAAACGAAAAGAAGTGAAAAAGGGTAGAAGACCTGGCGTCCCTGGTTCTCTAAGTGATGCCGGGCGCCTTCAGAACCTGTTGTGGGGTGCTCTGAGTGGTGTGGCACCCCACCCACATTCCCCAAAATTTTTACGAATTTTCTTGTTCGTTTTTCGACCCTAATTCATCGAAATTTGATTGGTTCTTTTCCCAAACACTTAGATTAGAATACCCAACCAAAGTATACAAGAATATACTCAAAACTAACTTCAAATCTCATTAAACTAACTCAAAAACTTCTCAAGAACTCAACAATCAAGAACCCAATAGAAACTTCAACAAAATCCATCAAGAACACAATTACTCTACTTTCAAGAACGTAAATACGCTGAAATAAATCATGATTGGCGCGTGGGTGAACGAACCCAACACTATGTTATCTGAAATACCTCGTAGGGATTAACCCTTGGCGAAATTCGCAAGCAAAACCTTAAGAACGATGAACTTTGGTTTTTCCTTCTCTTTTCTCCTCTTTCTCTTCTCTCAAATCCCTAGCATAATTTTATGAGGTGTAAACTGAATCCAATCAGTTTAGACTCTAATTAATTCACTAAAAATGAATTAAACTAATTGGGTATGGAAAGGACCAAAACACCTCTTTAAAAACCGGTTAACTTTCCTTATCTATACAGCCCAACTTTGAACGGGCATATCTCCCTCATACGAGCTCAAAATTTAGTAAACTCGGTGTTATTGGAAAGATGATTCAAAGAACTTTGATTTTGTATCTTGTAGCATACCTAACTCATCTTGTACTAAGAGTTATTGTCGTTTGAAGTTTACCCAAAATCATACTTAACATAACTTAGCCAAACTTTCCAAATTTGATCTTTCCAAAAATGGTTTCTTTCTATTTCTAGTTCTTTCAAACAACAGGGTGTTACAATATCTCCCCCTTGGGAACATTCGTCCTCGAATGAGATTGCTCTTAGTAGGATAAGGGCGTAAGACCTAACATTCAGCTCAAACACCCAACAAGCAAATCTAACACATTAAGTTTATCAATTAAAGAGTACTAAGAAGAGAATTAGTACCTTGATCTGGAATTTCTCTGGGCTCAAAGAGGTGGATATATCTTCTTCATATCCTCCTCATCTTCTCAAGTAGCTTCCTCAACAAACTGATTTCTCCACAGAACTTTGACTGATGCTACCTCCTTGGTCCTTAACTTGCGAACTTGGTAGTCTAAAATCTGAACAAAAATATCCTCATAAGAGAAGTTTTCCTTAATACCAATATATTCAGTTGGTATAATCAGTGAATAATTGCCCATAAACTTTTTCAACATAGAAATATGAAACACTGGATGAACTGCTGCTAACTCTTGTGGTAGCTCCAAATTATAAGCCACAATACCAATCCTTTTGGATATTTTGTAAGCACCAATGTACGGGGGACTAAGCTTCCCCTTCTTACCGAATCTCATAAAACCCTTCATGGGTAAACTTTCAAGTATACCCAATCATCTACCTCAAACTCTAAGTCGCTTCTCCTAACATCAGTGTAGGATTTATGACGACTCTACACTGTTTTCAATCTCTCTTGATTAACTTTCACTTTCTCCATAGATTGATGAACTAAGTCTGGTCCTATCAACCCAGCTTCACCAACTTCAAACCATCCAATAGGAGATATGCAACTTCTCCCATAAAGAGATTCATAAGGAGCCATTTGGATGCTAGAATGGTAACTATTATTGTAAGCAAACTCTATGAGAGGTAAGTGATCCTCCCAATTACCTTTGAAATCAATCACACAAGCCCTCAACATATCTTATAAAGTCTAAATGGTGTGCTATACTTGACCATCAGTCTGGGGATGAAAAGCAGTACGCAAATTCACTTTCTAACCCAAACCTTTCTGGAATGACTTTCAAAACTGTGCAGTAAATTGTGCACCTCTATCTGAATTAATTAAAATTGGAATTCGATGAAGTCTTACTACTTCTTGAATGTATAACTTGGCATAACACTCTGTTGAATGAGTAGTCTTTACCGGCAAAAAGTGGGCTGATTTAGTCGTTCTATCAACAATCACCCAATTATAATCATGTTGCCTGCGAGACCGCGGCAAGACAATAATGAAATCCATATTGATCATCTCTCACTTCCATTCTGAAAGTTCTATATTCTACGCCATACCACCGGGCCTTTGGTTCTCTACTTTAACTTGTTGACAATTCGGGCATTTAGCAACGAATTCAGCAATACCTTTCTTCATACTATTCCACCAATATACTTCTGTCAAGTCACGATACATCTTTGTGGAACCCGGATGAATAGAATATTTGGAGCTATGAGCTTCCTCGATGATTCTCTCTTGGAGTTAATCCACCCTTGGTACACAAAATCTACCTTGATACCTCAATACATCATCTCCCCCTCGTTCAAAAGCCATTACTTTTTGCTTATGAACATTTGCCTTTAATTCAAGAAAAATAGGATCTTGGTCTTGCTTTTCTTTCACTTCTGACACTAATGATGATTCAGCTTCATTCTTCACCACTACTCCTCCTTCATTGGAATCCATTAAACGAACTCCCAATCGTTCAAGTCTGGGCACATCTTTTGCTAACTCTCTCTTATCTTCTTCAACATGGGCGGTACTACCCATAAACAACCTACTAAAAGCATCAGCAAAAACATTTGCCTTACCTGAGTGATATAGAATACTCATGTCATAATCCTTGAGTAACTCTAACCACCTTCTCTGTCTCAGATTAAGCTGTTTCTGACTAAACACATATTGGAGACTCTTGTGATTGGTGAAAACATCCACATGAACACCATAAAGATAGTGACGCCATATTTTCAAAGCAAATACTACGGCAACCAACTCTAGATCATGGGTTGGGTAGTTCTTCTCGTGAACTTTCAGCTATCTGGAGGCATAGGCAATAACTTTACCATTCTACATTAAAACACAACCCAATCCAACTCTGGACGCATCACAATATACAACAAAGCTTTGCGTACTTTCTGGTAAGGTCAATTCTGGGGAAGTAGTCAACCTAGTTTTTAATTCTTGAAAGATTTTCTCACAAGCTTCAGACCATTGAAACTTAACTATTTTCTGAGTCAACTTGGTCAAAGGGGACGAAATAGATGAGAACCCCTTGATGAACCTTCTATAATATCCAGCCAGCCCCAAGAAACTCTTAATATCAGTTGGAGATGTGGGTCTAGGCAAATTCTGCACTGCCTCTATTTTCTGAGTAACAACTCTAATTCCATCATCGGAAACAATGTGACCTAAGAATGCCACAAAATCAAGCCAGAACTCACACTTAGAGAACTTGGCATACAACTCTCTATTCTTTAGAGTTTGGAGAACTATTCTGAGATGACTAGCATGATCTTCCTCATTCCTCGAATAGATTAGAATGTCATCAATGAATACAATAACAAACATATCTATATAAGGCTTGAATACTCTATTCATAAGGTCCAATAACGCTGCAGGCGAGTAGATAAGCCGAACGACATGACCAAAAACTCCTAATGACCATAACGGGTCCTGAACGCTGTCTTTGGAATGTCACATTCCCTTACTCTTAACTGATGGTAGCCAGATCTGAGTTCTATCTTAGATAAATAAATGGCACTCTGAAGTTGATCGAAAAGATCATCAATTCACGGAAGATGATAGTTATTCTTGATAGTAACCTTGTTCAAGTGACAGTAATCTATACACATTCTAAGAGAACCATCTTTCTTTCTCATAAATAAGACTGGAGTGCCCCAAGGTGAGACACTTGGTCAAATAAAACCCTTCTCTATGAGATCTTTCAACTGCTATTTTTAACTCTTTTAACTTTGCCGGTGCCATCATATATGGCAGAATAGATATTGGACGAGTATCGGGAAGAATATCTACACCGATGTCTATTTCTTTCTTAGGAGGGACTCCGGTAAGATCATCTGGAAACTATTTTACAATTGTAACTGACTGAATATGAGGTAACTCAGCACTAGAGTCATTAACTCGGATGAAGTGATAGACACACCCCTTAGAAACTAACTTTCTTTCCTTAAGGTACGAAATAAAATGACCCTTAGGCATTGCTGAACTACTTTTCCACTCTATAACTAGATCATTAGGAAACTGGAACTTGACAACTCGAGTTCTACAATCAAGTGAGGTATAACAGGCATGAAGCCAGTCCATACCAAGAATGACATCAAAATCTACCATGTCTAACTCAACTAAGTCAGCCATGGTGCTCTTGTGATTGACAGAAATGGTACAATCATGATATACTCTCTCTGCTAGAATAGAATCACCAACAGGTGTAGAAACACTGAATGACTCAAGAAATTTCTTAGGAAGAACATCAAAATTCATCACAACATAAGGAGTTACAAAGGATAAACTCACTCCTGGATCTAGCAAAGCATAAACATCAAAGTTAAAGACTTGGATCATACCAATGACAACATCTGAAAAATCCTCTTGCTCTTGGCTACTAGTGATAGTATAAAGATGGTTTCCTCCTTTGCCTACCCCTGAAGTAGCTCCTCTAGATGCAGCTCTGTCTGATGGAGCAACTGAAGAAAACTTTGTTCTATTGCCCCTATTTCCATTACCCTGCCTGTTCTTAGGACACTCTCTCATAAAATAACCATTCTGACCACACTTGAAGCAACCAGTAGAGCCATCACGACACACCCCTGAGTGGCTCCTACCACACTTACTTATATGCATGAGTCTTAGTACCCCCTTGTGACATACTACCTTGAGAATGTGCAGGTCTAGCTCTGAAATTATGTGAATTCTGACTATTGTACTCACCTTTGTTCCTTAGTGCAGGTACACTAGCAGATGATGGGGCAGGTCCCTTTTGTTTCTGTTGGAAAGATGACCGGTTGGCATTACTCTTCTGCTGCCCGGACTCATTCCCTATCTTTGCTCTCTTGTTTTGAAATTCCTCCATATCTTTCAGCTTCTCTTTCTCAACATGTTGTACATGGATCATCAGCCTTGTTATGTCCATATCTCCTATCAGCATTGCTGCCCTACCTTCCCTACTAGACAAATGAGATAACTCGGCAACAAATAAACTCGTCATGCTTCTCATGTCAGCAACCATCTCTGGAGCATAGCAGGAAAGTTGGGTGAACTTCACACTGTACTCATGAACACTCATAGGTTCCTGCTTAAGAGTAAGGAATTCTCATACCTTTATTTGCTTCTCTCAGTTCTTGGGGAAAGAAACACCCCAAGAAGGCTTCCTCAAACAAAGCCCAAGTCATAAATGGTGCACCTTCAACTCAATTCTTCTTCCATTGATCAAACTAGATTCTAGCGACACCCTTCATTTGGTTTGCAACTAGTTCCACCCTCTCCGCATCAACAACATGCATATTCTCAAAAATCTTCTGAAGCTCCTCAAAAAAGTTATCTGGATCCTCAGTGACACTTGACCCAGTGAAGCTTGGAGGATTCATCCTTAAGAACTCACGAATCCTTGAAGTAACATCCACTTCCTACCGATTCTCTCTCTGTCCAACTTGATTAGTCACAACTTGGCTCAACATCCGGATAGCTTCAAGGAACTCAACATTAGTGACCTCTCCTTAAGGTTTCACTTCAGCTGCATTAGGTATCCCTTGTTACTGTGGTTCAACATTCTTTCTAGCGGGATGACCTTTGACAGCTCTTCGTGGAGGCATGATCTGAAAGACACGCGCAAGCACGAATTAGAAGAAACTTATTAGAGATAAACTATATCGCACGAAATGAGTATGAAAGAAGTGAGATAGTTCCTAAATGTTCCAGCCTCCTAATTATAAATGTGGCGCGCTTCACACCGATAACTAGGACTCTACAGACACGGCTTTATGGACTCCCTAGGACTCTTGAACTCTGGGCTTTGATACCAAGTTTGTCACACCCCGAGCCTACACCCTGGCGGGATGGCACTCGAGAACCATTGTTGACCCCAAGTAAACACTTGGCCTGGCTTAATTATTAGCGGAAGACTTTTGCTCATGATAGAAATACTTTAAAAGTAAACTGAAATCTCAATAGATAACTTAGAATGTATAAAGAAACATTCAATAGCCAAAATGGCACTCAAGTCTCAAACATCAAAAAAGGAATAGAAAGACTCAAGAACTAACATCAACTAACTGTCTATGAAGCCTCTAACAACTGAGATGGATGTCGGGACAAGACCCATGACATCCTAATGAACTAAAATGATAAAATAATAAAAATATGTCCTCCGGAAGCAAGGAGGCTCACCAGCAACTCTGAAGCTCAACTAGAATCAACGATGCGTTGGATGTTGATCCTGGTTACCTGTATCTGCATCATAAAAAGATGCATGCCAACTGGCATCAGTACATTGAATGTATGAGCTTGCAAGAGGAATTTTAAACCAAGACATAAGCTTTAAAGGAACTGAAAGAACATACCTGGCCTCAACTCAACTCAACTCATTTCAATATAAAGCAATAATATAAATGCAATATAAAGAAAAGCTTTTAAAACAAGGATAAAAATTTTGTGTATTGAGAAATACAATAGTAACTCAGGTTGTATGCAAAGATAGAATATAAAATCTGATTGTATAGAAAAATACAATTAACACTTTGTATATAAGAATACAAAATACTTCTGTGGGATTTTCTCTAACCGACAACCATCACTTAAGAGCTATGTGATGATACACCATTTTGCCTCACGCTGCTAGGACCGTCCTATAGCTTGCTAGGGGTATATAACCTAACTACTAAGTGGATCCACTAGTCTATGCTAAAAAGTACTAAGGAATCATCTAAAAAGTATGACCCTTTTCTACCCATGATGGCTACATGGTTTATGGGGGCTGGGAGTTGTATGAACTCTCCCCCATATCGGTGCTCAATACTACTCCCAAAATATACTAGCTCATATGTTTAAAAACATAACTCTTTCTGTGGTTTGAGATTATTACTCAAAAGCTAGCCCAAAGAGCTCTCTAGGAAATCAATGTTTCCACTCTTGCTTAATTGTGAAAGCATTTACTCTTTACTGAAAAACTAGCTCAAAGGCTCTGTTGGAAATCAGTGTTTCCTTTCTTGTTTAAATGTGAAAACATTTTCTTCTTTGGGAATACATAGTCCCCATTTACTCTTTTGAATAAATGAACTTCACTCTTTACTCAACTCAAAACTCAAGTCTTAAGACAAGTTTAAAGCATTGGTAAAAGACTTTTGAAAAGACTCTAAGAACTCTCTGGACTTGGCTCTTAACTTTCCTTGAATTTGAATTTATGGATTCAAGGTTATGATTCATGTATATGAATGATATCATGATGTTTAGACGTACCTTAAAGTGTAGAAATCAACTAGAAATCATAGGTACGATTCAAGGAAACTCAAACGGAAAGAAGTGGGAAAGGGTAGAAGACTTGAAGACCCTGGCGCTTTGAGTGGCGCCGAGCGACAGACCTGAAACTACAGAAGTTGGGTTGGGGCGCTCTGAGTGGCGCGGCGCCCTAGAGCCCAAACTTCAGAACCTGTTTTGGGGTGCTCTGAGTGGCGCGGCGCCCCACCCCTATTCCCTATATTGTTGAAAAAAATTCTTATTCATTTTCAACCCTAATTCGTCTAGATTCGATTGGTTCTTTCAACAAACACCTAGATTCAAATACCCAACAAAAGTATACAAGAATCTACTCAAAACTAAATTCAAATCTCATTAAGCTAACTCAAAAACTTCTCAAGAACTCAACAATCAAGAACCCAATAGAAACTTCAACAAAATCCATCAAGAACTCAATTACTGTACTTTCCAAAAATGGTTTCTTTCTATTTCTAGTTCTTTCAAATAATGGGGTGTTACAATACTACTCATCTCAAGAATGCTCAACTCATAGGGTTCATGCGGAATTATGGGTATGAACTACTCAACTCAAGGGCTCAATGATACTTCTCATCTCAAGACTGCCCGACTCATAGGGTTCATGTGGAATTATGGGCATGAACTACTCAAGTCAAGGACATTTATGGGTAACATGTAATAATCCCATGATTAGGAATATAATTCTAAAATGATTAGGAACTCAATACTTAAGACTTAGAACTTGAAGATACTACTCCTCTTAAACAAAATCAAGTTAAAGAGTTCACGCGGAATTATGGGCATGAACGACTTGACTCAAGGATCTGAATGATAATGTAGAATCATGAATACATTCTCATATTTCTCATAGTCTTGAAACAATTTATAAGTAATTGTAGAAGACTCTTCGAAAAGACTCAAAGTGACTTTCTCAAAATAACTTTGAAGAACTCTCAAGCTTTAACTCTTAACTCTACCTTGAATTTGAATTATGAATTCAAGGTTATGATTCATGTTATGAGTGATTTATATATGTTTACAAGTAGTTTAGAATCAATAGGGATTGAAGGAACCCTTTTAAAGAACTAAAATCGATAGTTGATCTCAAAGACTTCACAATTTAATTCAAAAAATTTCTTGAACTCTACGCTTAACTCTTCCTTGAATTTGAATTATGAATTCAAGGATCGTGACTTGATATATAGGATTTATTGATGATGAAATGTAGGTTTATTAGTAAAATTCACTAAGAGAGCGCATACATGTTTTGAAAGATCGAATATTGAACGAAGAACAAATGCGGAAAGAACTTGACGTCCCTGATGCAGCAGTGGCGCACCGCACAGTTGACTGAGGCTGGTCTGGGGTGCACTATATAGGCACAGGGTGCCATCCCCTCAGGCGCAACAGGGACCATCCTCCCCAGCCACGTTCCAGACGAATCTGATGAAATTTCGTCAAATTTTCCAACCCTACCTCGTCTAAACCCGAATGATTTCCTCCAAACTCTTTTGAATCCTTAAACCCAACCTAATTACAACGAATTCTACACCAAAACCTAGAGCTTTCAATCTGGGTGGCCCACCCCATCCGGGCTAACCCATACAGGCTTTGAAATTTATTGGGCCAGGTCGGGCTAGCCCATTTTTGTGTGAGCCAGAAAATGGTCGGCCCAGACCATAAGTACATGGGCTACGGGCTTTGCCGGGCTAGCCCTCTTTCCTTAAATGAATAATTTTTATAATTTTTTTAATTCAATTATAATTTAGTGTTACCACTTGTTAATCAAATGCACAAATAAAATTATCTTTATAATATTTATTAAGTTTAATTTCAAGTAAAAGCATAAATAGCTAAATAGAAATATTAACCTAATTATTTTTTAATGATCATAATAAAACACAAAAACTATGACAATATTTCATAGGCTATGGCCTATGTAGTGGTTCCCTAGAAATTTTAGGGATTTTTATTTTATGTAGTACATACTTTATAAACATAATTTGTATTTAAATTGGAATATTTCAAACTTTAAAGAGATTTTGAGTTTAGACTTTTGTTATTTTTAATACTCTATTTGATTTTTATTTTTTAATCAACTTTTATTTGGTCCACGGGCTGACCCTATCCATATTTCTCAATCTCCACAAATCGGCAAACTTATTCAGGCCGGGCTAAAAACCCCTTTTTGTTAAATGGGCTCCAAAAATCGTAGCCCGGCCCTATCAAATCACGGGTTAGGCTAGTTCGGCCCAACGGGCCTAACCCATATTGACGGCTCTACCAAAAACCCACCAAGAACAACACTCATTTGCAACTCTCACCTCAAGAACTCAACAAGAACTTCATTATCAAAAATGAAGCACAAAACTTCAAGAACTCAACAAGATAATCAATATATTCAATCTAATGGATGAAATTCATAAAAGAAACTCATGATTACTTTGTGGGAGAACAAACCCAAAACTATGGTAACTTACGTACCTCATAGGATGAAATCCTTGCCGAAATCCCTCGACGAATCGCAAGAATCTTGACGAACGCCTTGAATCTTCCCTCTTTTCTCCTGTTTTCTCTTCTTTTCTCTTCTTGACCTCCTCTAAAAACCCTAAGCGTATTTTACGAATAACTAAAACTGATTCCAATCAGTTTAGACTCCTAAAACCTTACCAAAAATGTTTAAATCCGATTGGCTAATGAAAGGACCAAAATACCCCTCATATTTTTGGGTAACTTTCCTTAATTGGACAACCCGACTTCAAACAGGCATATCTCCCTCATACAAGCTCAAAAATTAGCAAAATCAGTGGCATTGGAAAGAGGACTCAGAAATCTTTCATTTGATATTATGGGTCTCCTAACCCATCATGTTCTGAAAGTTATGGTCGTTTGAAGTTGACCCAAAACTCAAAAGAACTAAGGAATACTTGAATAAATTCTGTTTAATTCTTTTTGGAACTCAAGGTGCTATATCTAGTGACCTGGCCTTAACACTTAAGAAATTTTAAATTCCTTAGTGAAATCCTACTCACAACAAAGAAGGGTTCAAGTCTTAGTTCAAAAAAATTCTAGTATGTTACATTATCTCCCCCTTGGAATCATTCGTCGTCGAATGATGGCTGGACTGGTATGGAACAGAGTTACTCTCACTATCTCCTCTGACCCATGAACTTGCCTGCTAAAATAGGTTGAACTGATTCGTACCAAGAGGTAGGACCTTCTATAGCACCTAAATCAAGAACGATGCTATTGTGAAGATAGTCACACTTTCTCTGAAGTTACCTTATCTGAAACAAAGGAAATCTGGGCATGAAGTAAGAATAGGAATACCATGTCTGGGGTAATATGACTGCTATATATTATGCTTAGTAACGCTCCTAATCTATGCTCTTGTTTCCTTATACCATACCTCATTGACTACAACTCCTAGTTCCCTCAAGGGAACATAACTTCTCTTACCAAGGACTGAGTCTAACGACACGCTCTTACTATATTCAAGCTTAACCCAAATCCTAAGGTTCAGGTTCTATACCTCTCTATAGGGAGTCTCATCCCAAGAACATAACTCTTTACCACCTCATTTAATCAACATTGGGCTCATATCAAGAACTACCTCATGTTTAACAACACCACATTCAAGCTTAGTATTCTAACAACTCCATGGACTCTTACTAACCAACTCCTTAAGAAGTTCTCATTCTCTCATCATCTCTGCCATACCAACTAGAATTTCCCACATTACTACTTGAAACCAACTAAGGGCTCTCATTTAACTATTTCTCATAGTAAAACCTCATCCTCCTCTTCCTCCTTATTTATAACCTTAGATGGAATTATCACACCATCATTATCATGATAAGAACATTGACCTTGTTCTTCTCACATCACTCCACTACTAAAAGGACCTTTGAAAAGATATCCCAGATATTCTTTTGAGCTCGTTACTATCTTATTCTCAACACTAGACTTGATTTCTCATCTTATCATCTCCCCCTTAGGTCTAAAGTTGACACTTGGAAGCTATGGACCTATTCCATAATCTCTAAACTGGTCTACATCCCCTTTTCAAAATTTAAGTACTATTTTCTCACTTATTATACCTCATTACTTAATCGGTTCTATTACCTTTGGAACATCATGACCCTATCAAACAAATCATAGGCCTAGCTTAGATCTATCACTTCATGAATACTTTATGCTTCTATTCAACACATATATTTAGTCTCTTCTAACACGATGGCACATCGACATCAACTCTATTCTGGTTAAAAGTATACTCTATCTCATGTGGACTAGTAACTATTCCTCTTCCTTCTATCAAGAACTCTCTACAACATTATTATTCCTTATTTCACTCATAAAGTAACTCATCACTTATACCTAACTGGGTGCATGATTGCAATAACATAATATGCCCCATCACTATCTCTTTTCCTTAGATTACTAAACCTCTACATGCTTTCCCCTAACTCTGGGCACTTTCACTACTACTGCTCATAGTTTCGTAACTCATGCTACCTTTTTGGATAAAAATACTACCTAAGCTCTAAATATATTCCTCATAAGGATCTCAGCTGAAACAGGGCATAGAGAAGAGAGTACAACTCGTTTTTAGCTTGAACACACGATTCATATGAACATGAGCGCATTTCTTTGAAACTCAACACTTAACTCACTAATGGGCTTCTCTCAAGCCCCTCTGGAGTCTCATGACTTCCTCAAGATTTTGCTAAGAGCAACTCATTGATAAAGAACTGACTTTGCTTTTCAACCACCTCTACTATGAGGGCTAGTAGAATGGATATGAGAACACACGAGTTAGAATAAGTCTCTATAACATAGCTCTATTGCACGATTAAGAGTATGAAAGAAGGGAACCTTTTCCTAAATATTTGTAGTCCCTCATTTATAAAAGTGGGGTGCTCACAACCATAAATAAGATCCTACTTGACATGGCTTCATAGACATCCTAGGACATTTGAAATCTATGCTCTGATACCAAGTTTTTCAGGACCCGAGTGTACACCTTAGATGTGGTCGACACTTGAGAACCATTGCTGGTCCCCAAGCAAACCCTCATCCTGGCTGACTACAAGAGGAAGACTAAATCAAGCATACAAAAGCTTAAAACTGAAATAAATTTAATAACTCAAATACTCAACTTTAAAATATTCTAAACAATACTCAATAGATGAACTCAGAGTTTGTAAAAACCACTCAAAGAAGATATATATTGAAACTACTCAACTTTGTCTATCTATGAAGCCTCTACTATTACAAAAATATATCGAGACAAGACTCGTGACATCTCAAAACTACTAACTGTAAGTAAAGGTGAAATCCTCTGGAATATAAGAAGTCTCACCAAAGCTGACTGGAACTGCAAGTGGCATCAACGAAGCTTCTGTTGATGACTCTGAATACGTGTATCTGCATCATAAAATAATGCAGGCCAAATGACGTTAGTACATTGAATGTACGAGCATGTAAGGGGAATTCTAAAGCATAAACATAAGCTTGAACTAATGGAAAATAAACACACTTACCTCTTCTCAACTCACTCAACTCAACGAAACATAGTTCCCCTCAACTCAGAGAAATAAGGCTCAACTCAGAAATAAGATACACAACTCAACAATAAGATACTCAACTCAGAAATAAGATACTCAACTTAGGGAAACATAGTTCAACTCAATTCATAGAAATAGGGCTCAACTCAATAATAAGATAATCAACTCTGACTTAAGATACTCAACTCAAACTCAAGATACTTAGCAACAATAAAAGATGCAATATCTGGAAAGCTTTTAAAACAATATACAATAACTCAGTTGTATGCAAGAATACAATAATAACTCTGATTGTATATAAAAATACAAAGTAACTCTATGGGAAATTCTCTAATCGATAACCATCACTATGAGCTATGTGATGATACATCGTCCACGCTGCCAGAATTTTCCTATACTTTGCCGAGGTATAGAACCTACTACTAAGTGGATCCAATACTCTATTCTAAAAAACAATAAGGAATCATCTAAAAAGTATGACTCTTTCTACCCACGTTGGCTACATGGTTTATGGGGGTTGTGAGTTGTATGAACTCTCCCCATTATCGGTGCTCAATTCTACTCCCAAAATATACGAGGTAATATGTTTTAAAAACATAACTCTTTTTGTGTTTTGAGATTATTACTCAAAAATCTTTCTCTTAAGAGAGATGGTACTCAAACTGCTCAAAACTCTTTTGGAAATCTCAGTTTCCTCTCATCTTAAATGTAAAAACATTTCCTCTTGGAAATACTTAGTTCCCATATATCATTTTAAATAAAATGAACTCAAATCTACTCTTCCTCAACTCAGTGCTCAAGTCTTTAAAACAATTTTTAAAATAATTTGTAAAAAAAGACCTCTTAAATAGGGTTCATGCCGAATTATGGACGTGAACGACTCAATAACCATGCATAGAATTCAAAACTTGGAACTCAACAACTCCAGAACTCAAGAAGTCAATGATACTACTCATCTCAAGAATGCTCGACTCGGAAGGTTCATGCGGAATTATGGACATGAACTACTCAACTTAAGGGCTTAATGAAACTTCTCATCTCAAGACTGCTCAACTCATAGAGTTCGTGCGGAATTATGGGCATGAACTACTCAACTCAAGGACCTTCACGGGTAACATGTAGTAGTCCATGATTAGGAATATAGTCCCAAAATGATTAGGAACTTAATACTTAAGACTTAGAACTTGAAGATACTACTCCTCTCAAAGAAAATCAAGTTATGGATTTCACGCGGAATTATGGGCATGAACGACTTAACTCAAGGATCTCAATGATAATGAAGACTCATGAATACATTATCCTTCTTCTCATACTCATTTACTCGAGTCTTGAAACAATTTATAAGTAACTGTAGAAGAATCTTTGAAAAGACTCAAAGGGACTTTCTCAAAGTAACTCGAAAGAACTCTCAAAACTTAACTCTTAACTCTACCTTGAATTTGAATTAAGAATTCAAGGTTATTATTCATGTTATGAATGATTTCTTTATGTTTAGAAGTGGTTTAGAGTGTTTAGAATCAATAGGGATTGAAGGAACCCTTTTAAAGAACTCAAATTGATAGTTGATCTCGAAGGATTCATAATTTAACTCAAAAACTTTCTTGAACTCTACTCTTAACTCTTCCTTGAATTTGAATTATGAATTATGAATTTAAGGATCGTGACTTGATATATAGGATTTATTGATGATTGAATGTAGGTTGGATAGTAAAAATCACTAAGAGAGTGAAGACATGTTTTGAAAGATCGAATAAGGAACAAAGAATGGAGGCGAAAAGGACCTGACGTCCCTGGCGCAACAGTGGCACACCACGCCAGCCCTCAGTTGAAAGAGGCTGGTCTAGGGTGCACTACAGGAGCAGGGCGCCAGCCCCTCAGGCGCAACAGGGACGCACCGCCCCAGCCACGTTCCAGACAAATCCGATGAACTTTTCTTCAATTTTCCCAGCCCTACCTCGTCTAAACTTGATTGATATCCTCCAAACTCTTTTGGATCCTTAAAGCCAACCTAATTACAGAGAATTCTACACCAAAAACCCACCAAGAACAACACTCATTCACAACTCTCACCTTAAGAACTCAACAAGAACGTCATTATAAAAACGAAGCACAAAACTTTAAGAACTCTACAAGATTATCAATATACTCAATCTCATGGATGAAATTCACAAAAAAAACTCATGGTTAGCATATGGGCGAACAAATCCAATACTTTGGAAGCTTACATACCTCTTAGGATAAAATCCTTGGCGAAATCCCTCGAAGAATCATAAGAATCTTGACGAACGCCTTGAACCGTCCCTCTTTTCTCCTTTTTTTTCTTTTTTTTTCTCTTTCTGAACTCCTCTAAAAACCCTAAGCATATTTATGGAATAACTAAAGCTGATTCCAATCAGTTTAGACTCCTAAAACCTAACTAAAAACGTTTAAATGCAATTGGGTAAGGAAAGGACCAAAATACCCCTCATACTTTCGGGTAAGTTTTCTTAATTGGATAGCCCGACTTCAAATGGGCATATCTTCCTCATACAAGCTTGAAAATTAGCAAAATCGGTGGCGTTGAAAAGAGGACTCATAGATCTTTTATTTGATATCTTATGGGTCTCATAACTCATCATGTACTAAAAGTTATTGTCGTTTGAAGTTCACCCAAAAATTAAAAGAACTAAGGAATGACTTGAATGAATTCTCTTTAACTCTTTTTGGAACTCAAGGTGCTATATCTAGTGACCTAACCTTAACACTTAAGAAAATTTAAATTCCTTGGTAATATCTTACTCACAACGAAGAAGGGTTTGAGTCTTAGTTCAAAAAAATTCTGAGGTGTTACAATAATAATAGCTATCATTCTAACATTAGAATAACAACATTTGAGGCTCTTTATGGTAGAAGTTTTAGGTCTCCTATAGGTTTGTTTGAAGTCAGTGGGATCTCTTTATAGGTCCTGAGTTTGCTCATGAGGCAATGGAAAAGGTTCGACTTATTCGCTAAAGGTTTAAAATGACTCAAAGTAGACAAAAGTCTTATGCCGATGTTAGAAGAAGAGAACTTGAATTTAATGTTTGATGATTGGGTCTACTTGAAAATTTCACCCAAGAAAGGTGTAATGAGATTTGGAAAGAAAGGAAGTCTTAGTCCCTTTCATGTGGGCCCATATCAATTTTTTTGAGGCGTGTTGGCAAAGTTGCTTATGAAATAAAGTTTCCTAATGATTTACCATTGGTACATATGACATTCCATGTCTTTTTTCTAAAGAAGTGTTTTGGAGATCCGATGTCCATTGTGTCTTTGGGTTTAGGGGTTAAAGAAAATCTCTCTTATGAAGAGGTTTCGGTTAAGAGTTTAGACCGACTAGTTCATAAGTTTAAAAAAAAAGAAATTGTTTTCATGAAAGTTCTTTGGAGGAATCAATTAATTGAAGGTGCTACTTGGGAGGCCAAAACCGATATGATATATGGTATCCTCATCTCTTTCCCTATGACCCTATTCTAGCTTAAGGTAATAGTTTCTTATGGTTCACTCATTTGGATTCATGCATTTTAGTCATTCTCATGTTACCATATGTATGCATGTTTATGAAAAACTTGAATTTTAATGTTATGATTTATCTTGGAATGATTCTTCATGTTTATGTGCATTTTGATGAGGTTTGCATTCATGAGGGGTTGTTAATTTCTCTCCTACTCTATTCATGATAGCTTGAGTCCCATTTGAGGATGAATGTTATCAAGGGGGAGATATTGTAACACCTCAGAAATTGGAATGCCCAAGTTAAAATGAAATGTCTCATTTTAGGCTACTGGCTGTATCCTACAAGACCAATCTATGATTCGTAGAAGTTTCTACGGATCGCATATGGAACTCATAGGAATGAGGTCGAGTTTTTGGAATTTCATTTCTCTGAAGTTTGGCCTACGAGGAGCCAGGACGAGCTGTAGGAGGTTGACGGGGCATAGGATAGTTCTGTAGAAAGGTTCCAATTTTGGACTGAAAGTTGAGAACTACGGAAGGGGTCTACAGACCGTAGGAAATAAGACGACTCATAGAAAAAACTCGTGGGAAGTATGGTGAATTTGGGTTTTGAAGTTGGTTCTACGGTTCACCTGTATGGGCCATAGGTCCAAACCGTAGAAGTCATCCAGTAGTTATCTCTTGAGGGTATTTGGGTATTTTCCTATGCATTAAATTCCAACTAAGTCGTTTCACCCCTATTTATAAGTCCTATAACTACCCTTCTACCCCAAAAATTTCCCCAACTCTCTGATTCACTTAAAACCCCAAATCCCCTCCAAAGTTTTCTTCAAAATTCCTCTCTCAAGATCAAGGAAGAAGAAACTAGGGTTTCTAAATCAAGTCTCTTTTTCACCATTTCTTTTGGGCTTTAAATAGCAAGGTATGTAGGGTTTCATCAATGGGTTTTATTCATCCATTGATCCCCAAAAATTTCTAACTTCTCCAAGATTTAGTTTAATCAATTTGATTAGGTTTTCGATTCAATTCTTCATGGGTTCTAATTGTGTTGATTCAATAGTTCAATGTTGATCTTAAAATGATTATTTTGACTCAATTACATACTTTACAATTGATTTTACATGAAACTATGCTTTTTTCGTAATTTTGACTATGAACTCTTAAAGACATAAATTTATGAAGAAGCTATGAAGCTATGAATGTTGTTTTCATGAGAGTTATGCATGATTTGAGAAAACGAATATTTTATGCTCTAGGTTGCTTTAAAATGAGCATAAATGAAATTGTGAAAGGATTCTCTCACATATTAAAGGATCACGATTTGGTGAAAGGTTTTCTCACACATGCTTGATTCAAGATTTAATGAGACACTCTATGATATTTTAAGCTTGGATTAGTATCTTAATTCATGTGTTTTTCCATGTATGATGATATATTTATGAATATGACTATTCCATTGTGATTTAACTTAACACCGAGAGAGCTTGAGGTGGAGGCTAAAATAGGGTAGTCTTTAGTAGCAACCTCTAGTTCAAAACTACGTGCCTCCATATTATTTTCTTAAATGACTTAGGTAGTGGATCCATAATAGCATATGAATTATGATACGGAGGTCTACCTTGGCAAGTAGACTCTCCCTTCTCGATGTGGGAGTTACATCAGATTCCATGGTATAGCTCACATGCTCTATTATCATTTAAAGCTAATGTCCCACAAAATGAACTAAGTTACTCTCAAAGGATTTATGAAGCTTTCATTATGTTTTAAGATGTATTGACCGTGTTCATGATTTACGATTCCTCTTTAAATGATTTTACAATGTTTATCTTGGTCATGCATATCATGTTTTTTATTATGTCCCCTTATGATCATGTTATATGTTTTATGCATATCCCTCGTACATAGTACATTCCATGTACAAATGCATACTAGTGCCTACAATATTTCACTAATGTAGGGTCCAACGATCTTCCTCCTCCCTTTAATGGCTAGTTGATTTCTTAGTAGATTGAAAAATTGGTGATTCCTTATAATCCGAGGGCCATGTCACCCTTACTATATTTTCTTATATCTTTAGTTTTTAGATGTTTTGCATGGTGGATAGGTTATGTCCCAACCACTCCTTTGATGTACTAGAATAGCTTGTCAAGACTATGTGTAGACTTCCACTTTTATGTCAAAATTTTCTAATGATATGAGATTGTAACATCTCGCTATTTGAAAGAACTAGAAAGAAGTTAGAATTGGAAAGAGTCATTTTAGGAAAGAATGAAAAAAATCTGGAAATTTGGTAAGTTAAGTTTGAGATTTTGGTCAACTTCAAACAACCATAGCTCCTAGATCAGGATGAGTTAGGTGTGCTTCCACTTGGAATTATCTTTCCAATGCCACCGAGTTTGCGCAATTCCGAGTTTGTATGAGTGAGATATACCAATTGGAAATTGGGTTGTTTGGATAAGGAAAGTCCAATCCGGATTTTAGAAGGGTCGTTTGGTCTTTTCCTTAACCAATTATTTTATTTTTATTTTAGGAGTTTAATTGGGGTAAAATCATAATTAGATCAGTTTAGAAAATTGGAAATTCACGCTAGGGCTTGGAGAAAGGAGAAAAGAGGAAAAAGGAGAAGAAAAGTCAAGATTCGTCAAGATCGTACAATTTGGTTGTGGATTTCTCCAAGGATTCAATGCTACGAAGTATGTGAGATCACATAACATTGGGTTAGTTCACCCACACGTCAATCATGATTCAATTCAGCGAAGTTGTATTGTTTTGAAAGTAAATCTTATGAGTCTTGATGATAATTCGTTTGTAATCTTGTGGGTTCTTGTTGTTGAAGTTTCTTGAGTTTGATTCATGATTTTAGGTGTGACTTTGAGTAGAATCTTACATATATTGATGGTATAGTTGATTCTAAGAGTTTGGGGAAAGAACCAAATTGAAATAGGGGGTTTAGAGTTGAAAAATGAAGAAGAAAAGTCAGAACCCACCTTGGCGGCGGCGCCCCAGCCAGATCGCCTCAACTGGGGCTCTGAAATTTGGGCTCTGGGGCACCGCGTCAGCTAGAGTGCCCCAACCCAGTCCCTGAAATTCAAGGGGGGCGCCAGGGACGCCAGTTCTTCCACCTTTTCCCCCTTCTTTTTGTACTAGTTCCTTAGCAACATACCTATGTTTTCTAGTCGACTTCTATACTCTAAGGTACGTCTAAACATCATGAAATAATCATTAACATGAGATCATGAGCCTTGAATCCATACTTCAATTCAAGAGAAGTTAAGAGTTAAGTCAAGAGGTTAAGAGTTAAGTCAAGAGAAATTCATAGAGTGTTCCAAAAGTCTTTCACAGACGTTTTAACTTTTTTTTAAGACTTAAGATTTTAGTTGAGTAAAGAGTAAGAGTAAAGTTCATTTTCCTCAAACATTATACGGGAACTAAGTTTTCCCAAGAGTTAAAATGTTTTCACATTTGAGCAAGAAAGGAAACACCAATTTCCAAAAGAGATTTTAAGCTAAGTTTTGAGTAATTATCTCAAACCAAAGAAAGAGTTTTTTTAAAAAAACTTATGACCTGAGTATATTTTGGGAGTATTATTGAGCATCGATATGGGGACGCGAGTTCATAATAACTCAGGTCTCCATAAACCATATAGCCATCATGGGAAGAAAAAGATCATACTTTTTCGATGATTCCTTAGTGCTTTTTATCATAGACTAGTGGATCCACTTAGTTAAGGCTTTCTATATGATGGATAATTATAGGACAGTTCTAGCAGCGTGGGCAAGACGTTATATCATCACTTAGGCTTATAGTGGTGGTTGTCCATAAGAGAAACTCTCACAGTATTATATTACTTTACATGTAAACTTAGTTGTTATTGCATTTGTTTAACAAATTGAGTTGCCACCTCCTGTTTTAAAAGCTTTGTATAACCGTACCATTATTGTTGTTTACTTTGCATTTGAGTTGAGTTATTCATGAGTTGAGTAAAGCCAAGGTAAGTGTTCTTTTCAGATTCCTTTCAAGCTTATTTCTTGTTTAGTATTCCTCTCGCATACTCATACATTCAATTTACTGATGCCATTTGGCCTGCATCATTTCATGATGCAGACACAGGTAACCAGGATCAACATCCAGTGCCTCATTAATCCAGTTGAGCACTCAGAGTCAGTTGGTGAGCCTCCTTGCTTTCCGGAGGGCTCCTTTTAGATTGCTTTAGTACTTTAGTTGTTAGGGTGATCGGGGGTCTTGTCCCGACATTCCTCCTTGTTTTAGAGGCTTCATAGACAGTTAGTAGTTTAGTTGTCTTTACATTGTTAATTCTTATGTTAAGACTTGAGTTGCCATTTATGGCTAGTTGAATGTTTTATCCTTAAATGTTCTGAGTTTAATTTGAGACAGTTGTTTTATAAGTGCATTAGATCATTGTAATAATGCTTAGAGTCTTCCGCTGAGAGTCTAGCCGGGCCAAGAGTTCGTTTGGGGCCAAAAATTATTCTCGAGTGCTAGTCCCGCCCAGGGTGTAGGTGGTGCATGACAAATATGGTATCAGAGCCTAGAGTTCAAGAAATCATAGGGAGTCTATGAAGTCGTGTCTGTAGAGTCCTAGTTATCGGTGTGAAGCACTCCACATCTATTATTAGGAGACAACAACACTTAGGAAATTATCTCACTTCTTTCATATCCATTTCGTGCGATAGAGGTCATCTCTATAAAGTCTCTTTCTAATTCATGCTTGCGTGTGTTTTTCAGTTAATCATGCCTCCACAAAGAGTTGCCCGAGGTCGTCCTGCTAGGAGGAACATTGAGGAGGAAGGGGTACCTAATGCACTTGAAGAGAAACCCCAAGAAAAAGTCATGAATGATGAGTTCAGGAAAGCGATTCGAATGTTGAGCCAAGTTGTGACTAACCAGGTTGGGCAACAAAAAGGAGCTAGATAGGAAGTGGCTGATACTTCGAGAATCCGAGAGTTCTTGAGGATGAATCCTCCAAGTTTCACTGGTTCAAGCACTACTAAGGATCCAGAGAATTTTATTGAGGATCTGCAAAAGGTATTTGAAGTTATGCATGTTGCCGAAGCTGAGCGAGTAGAACTAGTTGCATACCAACTGAAGAATGTTGTTAGGACTTGGTTTGACCAGTGGAAGAAGGGTAGAGCTGAGGGAGTACCACCCGCGAGTTGGGCTTGTTTTGAGAAGGCCTTCTTGGGGGGCTTCTTTCCCCGAGAACTGAAATAGGACAAGGTATGAGAGTCTCACCATTAAGAAGGATTCACTAAGTGTTCATGAGTACAACATGAAGTTCACCCAACTTTCCCGATATGCTCCAGAGATGATTGCGGATATGAGAAGCAGGATGAGTCTTTTTGTTGCTGGGTTGTCCCGTCTGTCAAGTAAAGAGGGCAAGGCAGCCATGCTAATTAGGGACATGGATATATAAAGGTTGATGGTCTAGGTGCAGCAGGTTGAGGAAGAGAAGCTGAAGGATAGGGAGGAGTTTAGAAACAAGAAAGCGAAGATAGGGAATGAGTCCGGGAAGCAGAGGAATAATGTGAACTGGTCTTCTTTCCAACAAAAGCAAAAAGAACTTTCTCCATCATCTGCTAGTGCACCTGCACCTGCACCCAGAAACAAAGGTGAGTACAATGGTTAGAATTCACAGAACTTCAGAGCTAGACCTGCACAGTCTCAGGGTAGTGTGGCACAATGAGGTAACTGGGCTCCTGCATGTGCTTAGTGTGGAAGGACTCACCCAGGTAAGTGTCACGATGGCTCCACATGTTGTTTCAAGTTTGGACAAGAGGGTCACTTCATGAAAGAGTGCCCTAAGAACCGGCAAGGTAATGGAAATCAAGGCAATAGAGCCCAATCTTCATCAATTTCTCCACCAGACCGGGCTGCACCTAGAGGAGCTACTTCCGGTACCGCAGGAGGAGCAAACCGCCTTTATGCGATCACTAGTCATCAAGAGCAAGATAATTCTCCAGATGTTGTCACTGGTATGATCAAAGTCTTTACTCTTGATGTTTAGCTTTGCTAGACCTAGGAGAAAATTTATCTTTTGTGACTCCTTATGTTGCAAATAATTTTGATGTTCTTCCTGAGAAACTTTGTGAACCCTTTTGTGTTTCTCCATCTGTTGGGGAGTCTATTCTAGCTGAGTGAGTGTATTGTGATTGTCTCATCTCCATCAATCACAAGAACACTATGGCTGATTTAATTGAGTTAGACATGGTAGATTTCGATGTCATTCTTTGTATGGACTGGCTTCATGCCCGTTATGCCTCCATTGATTATAGAACTTGAGTTGTTAGGTTCCAAATTCCTAATGAGCCAGTTATAGAGTTGAGTAGCAGTTCAACAGTGCCAAAGGGTCATTTCACTTCATACCTTAAGGTGAGAAAGTTAGTTTCCAAGGGGTGTGTCTATCACTTAGTTCGAGTTAATGACTCTAGTGTTGAGATATTGTAACACCTTAACTTTTCAAAACGTCTAAATTAACTCGTATCTTCATGGAAAAACAAGGGGGGTGAGTAATAAATTAAAAATGATGTGATATGTCATATTTTAAGTGCTCAAGTGTTGTATCTCAAGTTTTGAAGTTAAGTAAGTGGCAAAATAAAAGTTGGCGAAAGTTATCGTAGGTTCCTTTTTAAAGATTTCTCTAAAATTTGGGTCAAATCTCTTGGATGT
This sequence comes from Solanum piurae, assembly GCA_029582685.1. NCBI lineage: Eukaryota > Viridiplantae > Streptophyta > Magnoliopsida > Solanales > Solanaceae > Solanum > Solanum piurae. Next base: position 55,345 of record JAJOOO010003526.1, read on the forward strand.
TTTCTCCCAATATATAAAACGTTAGAACGCCTATCACCCATTAAATCGAAGGCCTACGAGTCTAGTTTGCAACGCACAAAACCCCGTATCAAACCGACATCAGAGTAAAAAGTTTGAGGGTTTTACTAGGGACTGTCGGGGTAGAATCTGGGTCGGATCTGGGTCGGGTAAAAAATATGGTATGTCGGCTTATGTAACGTTTTAAGCCATGAAAACATTTCATTTCAGTTCCAAAACCAGGGAGAAATCTTAGAGAGGGTTCCTATGGAGTTCTAGCATGATGAAGGTTAGTTTTTGATGATTTCTACCATTAAACATTGCCCCCATGCCTAGAAACGTAATCCCTACACGCGGCAATCGTTTTTCTCGTCTATTAGCTGCGTTTGGAGCTGGTTTTTAAAGATATAAATTTGTAGTTATTGGTGTTTCTTCAAGTTTTACACTTGGTTAACTAAGGTAATTATCTCGGGACCTTTTTATGGTTGTTTTTATGAATTTCTACGGACGTTTCGACAAGTTGGGAAAATATGGCAAATCTCCCGATTTAAGATTAATTATGAACTATTTATAGGTGTGTACCAGTTGTGTATATATAGTATTTGCGAAGCTTAGGACATAAGGAACAACTTTCGTGAAGGAACTACAGTCTTTCGAGCGTTCATTGGAAAGGTGTATTAAGGCTATTCCCTACTTACGGTATGTTTCCTTAAAGCTTAGGAGCAATATAATTGGGTTGTTATCCTTGTTACACTTGTAACCATTATTGTTGATTGTTGGCTGCTCGAGTTGATATAATCCTCCCTTCTCGGGATTCTTATTCAGTTAGTAGCGTCCCTATGTTGGACACGACTTAGAGGCTATTTGTATAGGTTGCTTATAACTAAATTGCTCGCTTTTAGCGATTGGATTGTTATTGTTGCCCTTGGGGCTATTGTGGTTAGCTGCAGGAATGTGATCTATGCCTAGAAGGGAAATGTTCTGCCTACAGGGCTATATGGATGTCTAAAAGGGCTATGAGTTGCCTATAGGGCTATATTGACGCCTAAGAAGGCTAAGTGCTTCCTACAGGGCCATGTTGTTGGCTAAGAGGGCTATGAGTTGTCTATAAGCTATGTTGATGCCTAAAAGGGCTATGTGTTGCCTACAGGGCTATGTTAATGCCTAAGAGGGCTATGTGACTACCTACGGGGCTAGGGTACTACCGATAGGGGTATATAGGCTGATTGGCACCTTCCGGGCTTATGGGGGTTTGAGTAGGTGGTCGTGTATGCTGTTTGAACCAGCAGAGCTTATGGGGGCTTGGTTAGATTGTTGTTTTATTATTTTTGATAAGTTTAGATTTAGGAGCAGGTCAGTACACTTATCTTATCCTTGATTTATTTATCAGATTATTCCAGTATATCAGGATACCTCCTTATAGTCTATTGCCTTTCATACTCTGTACATTATTTTGTACTGATGCCCCATTGCCTTGGGGGCACTGTATTCATGCATGCAGGTCCTGACAGATGATCGAGTAGACCTCCTTAGCAGCAGGTTTGATTTTTATTCGGTTGGCTAGCCCCTTTCCCCCGGAGCTTCCAGAGTTGGGAGGTTTGTTACCTTTTGTTGTATATATCTTTATGGGTAGGCTGAGTCCCTGTCTTGCTAATCTTTACTACTCTTAGAGGCTTGCAGACTAGTGTGTGGGGTGTATAGCTACGTTATGGCCATACTGGCCTATGTTGTTGGTTTGATGAAGCATCTGAGTTGTTTGATGTATTGTATTGATATATACTTACTTTTAGTTTAGGTATAGATATCATGGTGGCATCGACGGCCCAATCAGGACTTTTGTGCTAGTTGGCTATTTATTTATATGATATCCTGGGAGTAGCTGTTTCTTTTATAGATTAGTTGATAGGGGCCTTACTGGCCGAGGGCTTAGTTTTAAGCTGAGATATACTTTTTTGTTTTCTTGATTGCGTGTAGCTGTCATGCGCTAGTAATGGTTCAGCAGGGTCGGCTTGAGCCTGAGTTTTGGCATTAGGAGCCAGTTGCGCCCCTCGAGTTTGGGGCGTTACAAACTTGGTATCAGAGCAACGTCGTGTCCTAGGGAGTCAGCAACCCATGTCTAGTAGAGTCTTATGTGTTTTGCACCACATCCAATAAGCAAGAAGCCACCGAGCATGTTAGAATGACTATCCTTCTTTTGCTCACCTCGTGCTATAGAGTGGTGTCTTAAGGGATGAGGTTTCTGGCTTATAATTGATACTTGTATGTAGATAGAGATGACTGACACTAGACAAACCACAACTAGCTAGGGGCTAGATACAACTACAAGCGAGGGTACCGTCAAGGTACCATAGGTGGAGGTAGCCCATTGTGAGACCCAGGGGGAGACATCTTCTCAGCCCCTATAGCTTTTCCGCCGCTTCAGGAGCCTCCGAGGGCTACAGGACTTCCGGCTCCACCAGCAGTACCACTTCTAGTTCCTTTTATTCCATTTGATCAGGATTTCAAGAGTGCAGTATGTATGTTAGCACAATTAGTAGTTGCACAGTGCCAACCAGTTGTGCCAGATGTTGCCGAACCTTCTAAAGGGCCCGGAAGTTCGAGAGTTCGTGAATTTCTTGCCTTGAATCCTCCACAGTTTATAGGGACATATCGCTGAGAAGACCCTCAACACCTTATTGATCAACTTCATAGGATCTTCAGAGTCATGCATGCCTCAGCGACAAAGTCAGTTGAGTTAGCAGCATTTTGAATGCGCGATGTCAGAGTATTGTGGTACTAGATTTGGGAGAGATATAGGGGAAAAGATGCATCCCTACCCACTTGGGATAGCTTTACAGAAGCTTTCATAGATCACTATTTGCCTCGAGAGATTAGGGATGGCCGGGTAGACCAGTTTCTGAACCTCCGACAGGGCAGCATGAGTGTCCGAGAGTACGGGCTGAGATTTGATTCATTGGCTAAATATGCACCAGCATTTGTTGATACGATGCATGATAGGGTGCGTAGATTTGTGGGAGGGCTCGACTCAAACTATATCGATGCTTGTTCTACCGCTGCACTAAATGATAATATGGATATCTCGCGAATTCGGGCATTTGCACAAAGCATAGAGGATCGCTGACATTTACAATATATAAGTGATAGGGTTGAGAGAGAGAGAGACAGAAGAGGGCTAGGCCCGCTGGTTCACAGGGAGATGTTTAGGGTGGTCCCAGACCCCGATATTCAATTAGGCCACCTAGACCTCCACTACAACAGTTCTAGAGTAGTAGATTTAATCGTCAGGAATAGTCAGGCCCAGGTGAGGGTTCACGAGCATCAGGTTCGCAGTAGCAGAGGGGTTCAGGCCAGGATAGGACAGCCCTGCCGAGTTGCGCTACTTGCGGTAGGATGCATTTTGGGAGGTCCAAACAGGGTTCCACAGGTTGTTATTCTTGTGGACAGGAGGGGCGTGGGTGGAGAAACTGCCCTACCATAGGTTAGGGTGGTATAGGTCAGTCGACCAGGTCAGCAGTAGGTTCATCCTCATCAACACAGTCTACAGGGTGTGGACCCCAGACTTCATCACGTAGAGGTAGAGGCAGAGGAAGAGAGGGAGAATCTAGTTGTGGTAGTGGAAAGAACCGTACATATTCATTAACCGGCCGACAGGACTTAAAGTCATCACCAGATGTAGTGGCAGGTACATTGATTGTTTGCTCCCATTGTGTTTATGCTTTGATAGATCCTGGATCTACTCTGTCTTATGTTACTCCATTTATTGTGGGGAAGTTATGTATAGTAGCAGAGTCATTAGATCGACCCTTTATTGTATCTACACCAATTGGTGAGTCTATTGTTGCCAGGAGAGTCTATCGAGGATGCACGGAAGAAATTATCGACCGTTAGACCTCTGTAGATCTCATAGAGTTAGAGATGGTCAATTTTGACATCATTATGGGTATGGACTGGTTAGCGTCTTGTTATGCTAATGTTGAGTGCCGGACAAAGATTGTTAGATTCCACTTTCCAGGAGAGGCAGTTCAGGAATGGAAAGGCGATACAGCAACACCGAAAGGTAGGTTTATTTCATATCTTAAGGTGAGGAGGATGATTACCAAGGGTTGTATTTATCATCTTGTTCACGTTCATGATATAGATGCAGAACCACCGGCTCTTCAGTCTATTCCGGTAGTTAATGAGTTTCTATATGTATTTCCAGACGAGCTCCCTGGTATCCCTCCTGAACGGGAAATTGATTTTGCTATCGATATGCTACCAAGTACACAACCCATATCTATCCCTCCTTATAGAATGGCTCCTGCTGAGCTAAAGGAGTTGAAGGATCAGCTGAAAGACTTGTTGGATAAAGGCTTTATTAGGCCTAGTGCTTCACCATGGGGTGCACCAGTGTTGTTCATAAGGAAGAAATATGACTCACTAAGAATGTGTATCGATTACCGACAGCTGAATAAGGAAACTATAAAGAATAAGTATCCCCTTTCGAGGATAGATGACTTGTTTGATCAGTTACAAGGTGCTAAGTGTTTCTCAAAGATTGATTTAAGATCAGGGTACCACTAGATACGAGTTCGGGAGAAAGATGTTCCAAAGACAGCTTTTAGAACTAGATATGGACACTTTGAGTTTTTGGTAATGTCTTTTGGATTAACTAATGCCCCAGCAGTGTTCATGGACCTGATGAATAGCATATTCAGGCCGTATCTAGACTTGTTTGTGATTGTATTTATTGATGATATTTTAGTGTATTCATGTTCAAAAGATGAGCATACAAATCATCTGCGAGCAGTCCTTCAGGTTCTTCGAGACTGAGAACTTTATGCAAAGTTTTCTAAGTGTGAGTTCTGGTTGGACTCTGTAGCTTTCTTAGGCCATATTGTATCAGATGCAGGCATTGCGGTTGATACACAAAAGATTGAGGATGTAAAGACTTGGCCCAAACCCATGACTCCGACTGAGGTTCATAGTTTCTTAAGGTTAGCTGGGTACTACATAAGTTTGTAGAGAGGTTTTCTTCAATTTCAACCCCATTAACAAAGCTAACTCAAAAAACAGCTAAGTTCCAGTGGACTGAAGCTTGCGAGCATAGTTTCCAGGAGCTGAAGGATAGGTTGACATCAGCACCAGTTCTTGCATTTCCAGACAGTTCAGAAGGCTATGAAGTGTATTGTAATTTGTGATGCTTCTGGTGTTGGTTGGGATGTGTTCTAATGCAACATGGTAAGGTTATCGCGTATGTTTCAAGGCAGTTGAGAAACCATGAGAAGAACTATCCGACCCATGATTTAGAGTTGGCTATAGTTGTGCATGCGCTAAAGATCTGGAGACACTATTTGTATGGCGTTCATGTTGACATCTTCACAGATCATAAAAGCCTTCAATATATCTGTAGACAGAAGGAGTTAAATCTGCGACAACGTCGATGGCTTGAGTTACTGAAAGACTACGACGTGGACATTTTATATCATTCAGGAAAGGAGAATGTGGTAGCTGATGACCTCAGTCGAAGATCTATGGGTAGTTTATCATATTTAGGTGTTGAGAAGTGTGAGCTAGCGCGAGAGCTTCATCAGTTAGCTAGCTTGGGAATCAGATTGTTAGAGGCAGAAGATAGTGGGGTAACAATTCAGGACACATCCATATTATCTCTAGTTGTAGAAGTAAAATCACGGCAACAAGAGGATCCTAGCTTAGAGCAGCTCAAAGCCAAGGCTCAGAATCAACAGAATTTAGCATTTGATATAGCAGGAGATAGAGTCCTTAGATATAGTGGTCGATTATGTGTTCCGAATGTTGCAGGGCTTCCACATCGGATTATGGAAGAGGCACATCATTCCCGTTATTCTATTCACCCTGGTTCGACGAAGATGTACCATGATATTAAGGATATCTGTTGGTGGCACGGGATGAAGAAGGACATTGCTGAGTTTGTGGCACGGTGTCCTAACTGCCAACATGTGAAGGTTGAACACCAAAATCCCGCTGGGCTAGTTCAGGAGATAGCCATTCCTTTGTGGAAGTGGGAAGCAATTAATATGGATTTTATTACAGGGTTACCTCTATCGCGTCGCAAGTTTGACTCTATTTGGGTAATTGCTGATAGACTAACAAAATCAATCCACTTCTTACCAGTCAGGGCTACTTTTATGGCCGATGACTATGCAGGGCTCTATATTAGGGATATTGTTAGGCTACACGGTGTCCCAATATCTATTATATTTGATAGAGGAGCACAATTCACCGCCAACTTCTCGAAGTCCTTCCAGAAAGGATTGGGGACACATGTTAATCTTAGTACAACCTTTCACCCTCAGACATATGGCCAGGCTGAGTGCACAATTTTGACACTTGAGGATATGCTACGGGCGTGTGTGCTAGACTTCAAGGGGAGTTGGGATGACCACTCACCTCTTATAGAGTTCACATACAATAATAGTTATCATTCCAGCATCGGGATGGCACCTTATGAGGCTTTGTATGGGTAAAAATGTAGATCCCCATTGGATGGTTCGAGGTAGGTGAGTCAGGGTTGATTGGACCCGACTTAGTACAGCAGACAGTGGAGCAGGTCAAGCTTATATGGGAGAGGTTGCTAACAGCTCAAAGCCGACAGAAGTCATACTTAGATATGCGATGAAGGGACTTAGAGTTTTGCGTCGATGACTGGGTATTCTTAAAAGTCTCGCCTACGAAGGGAGTTATGAGATTTGGCAAAAAAGGCAAGCTTAGTCCAAGATTCATTGGGCCATGCCGGATCCTTCAGAGGGTAGGACGAGTGGGTTATGAGTTAGAATTGCCTTCGAGGCTAGAATTTGTTCATCCAGTTTTCCATGTATCTATGCTACGGAAGTACATAGAAGACCCTTCTCGGGTTATCCTAGTTGAGGATGTTCAGATCACAGATGAGTTGTCCTACATGGAAACTCCAGTTGCGATATTAGATCGGCAGGTCTGTAAATTAAGGACCAAAGAGGTGGCTCCGGTTAAAGTATTGTGGAGAAACAAGAATAGAGAAGAGGTGACCTGGGAAGCTGAGGATGGCATAAGGTCCAAATATCTTCACTTGTTTCATATCCCAGGGTGATGGAATATCAGTTTTATTGGTGCAGTGAGGTAAGATACCTATATGATTTTTTTATATTGTTGCTTATTATTATAGTTGTTGTCGTTGTATATTTGATCTCACTGTTATTGCAGAGCTATAGTGCTTAGCAATTTATGTCATCATGTGAGACGCATAGGTTAGACTTTTTATATTTAACCGCGTGACTCAGATTTATTAATTTTTTTCATTCGAGAATGAATGTTTCTAAAGGGGGAAGGAGGTAACACCTCGACTTTTCAAAACGTCTAAATTAACTCGTATCTTCGTGCAAAGACAAGGAGGGCGAGTATTAAATTAAAAATGATGTGGTATGACATATTTTAAGTGTTCAAGGGTTGTATCTCAAGTTTTAAAGTTAAGTGGCAAAATAAAAGTTGGCGAAAGTTATTGTAGGTTCCTTCTTAAAGATTTCTCTAAAATTTGGGTCAAATGTCTTGGATGTTTTCTCCCAATATATAAAAATTTAGAAGGCCTATCACCCATTAAATCGAAGGCCTACAAGTCTAGTTTGCAACGCACAAAACCCCGTATCAAACCGACATCAGAGTAAAAGGTTATGAGGATTTTACTAGGGACTGCCGGGGTAGAATCTGGGTCGTATCCGAGTCGGATCAAAAATATGGTATTTGCTTATGTAACGTTTTAAGCCATGAAAACATTTCATTTCAGTTCCAAAACCAGAGAGAAATCTTAGAGAGGGTTCCTATGGAGTTCTAGCATGATGAAGGTTAGTTTTTGACGATTTCTACCATTAAACATTGCCCCCATGCCTAGAAACGTAATCCCTACACGCCGCAATCATTTTTCCCTTCCATTAGCTGCGTATGGAGCTGGTTTTTGAAGATATAAATTTGTAGTTATTGGTGTTTCTTCAAGTTTTACACTTGGTTAACTAAGGTAATCATCTCGGGACCCTTTTATGGTTGTTTTTATGAATTTCTACGGACGCTTCGACAAGTTGGGGAAATATGGAAAATCTGCCGATTTAAGATTATTAATTAACTGTTTATAGGTGCATACCAGTTGTGTATATATACTATTTGCGAAGCTTAGGACATAAGGAACAACTTTCGTGAAGGAACTACAGTATTTCGAGCGTTCATTGGAAAGGTATATTAAGGCTATTCCCTACTTACGACATATTTCCTTAAAGCTTAGGAGCAATGTAATTGGGTTGTTATCCTTGTTACACTTGTAACCATTATTGTTGATTGTTGGCTGCTCGAGTTGATATAATCCTCCCTTCTCGGGATTCTTATTCAGTTAGTAGCGTCCCTATGTTGGACACGACTTAGAGGCTATTTGTATAGGTTGCTTATAACTAAATTGCTCGCTTTTAGCGATTGGATTGTTATTGTTGCCCTTGGGGCTATTGTGGTTAGCTGCAGGAATGTGATCTATGCCTAGAAGGGCAATGTTCTGCCTACAGGGCTATATGGATGCCTAAAAGGGCTATGAGTTGCCTATAGGGCTATATTGACGCCTAAGAAGGCTAAGTGCTTCCTACAGGGCCATGTTGTTGGCTAAGAGGGCTATGAGTT
>JAJOOO010003527.1:0-36442 GCA_029582685.1 Solanum piurae
TCTCCTTCTTTGGTGTGCAAGTTAAACAAGTCCCTCTATGGCCTCAAGCAAGCTAGTAGGCAATGGTATGCTAAGCTCACTAAGGCCTTATATTCCAAGGGTTATACTCATTCTATGTATGACTATTCCCTATTCTACAAAAAGAAAGACGGCTCCACCGTTTATGTAGCAGTGTACGTTGATGATATAGTGCTCACAGGTACAGACACTCTCAAAATAGAAGACTTAAAGGCCTATTTGCACGAAAGATTCAAGATCAAAGATTTGGGGCACCTTCATTATTTTCTAGGCATGGAAGTACTGCACACTCAGCATGGTATTGTCATCTCTCAGAGGAAATTTGTTCTTGACTTGTTGAAAGAGTATGATTGTATGCATCTCAGTTCCCTTAGTTCTCCTCTTGATCCCAATTCCAAATTGAGAGCAAAAGAAGGTGCTGCTCTTCAGGATGCTACTTATTACAGAAAATTAATTGGGAAGCTCAATTTTCTCACTAACACTAGGCTGGATATTGCCTTTAGTGTACAACATCTGAGCCAATTCATGCAGGACCCCAGAGAACCACATCTGCAAGTTGCCTACCACCTTCTTAGATACTTAAAGTCAGATCCTACTTTAAGATTTTTCCTATCTAAAGATGCCGACTTTACTGTTACAGGTTATTGTGATTCAGATTGGGCATCATGTACTGATTCTAGAAAGTCTATTAGTGGATATCTAGTGCTACTTGGAGGCAGTCCAATAAGCTGGAAATCAAAGAAACAAAATACTATCTCCCTATCATCTGCAGAACCCGAGTATAGATCCCTTAGAAAAGTGGTAGGAGAATTGGTATGGCTGAGTCGACTTGATGAACTGAATGTCCCATTTCAAAAACCAATTTCAGTGTTTTGTGACAGTCAGTCTGCACTGCATATAGCCAGAAATACTGTGTTTCATGAGAGGACCAAACATATCGAGGTTGATTGTCATTATGTCAGGCACATTCTTCAACAAGGGTTTATCTCACTGCACCATATTACTACACAAGATCAGTTAGCTGATAGTTTGACTAAGGCATTGACTGGAATCAAACATTCCTCTATTCTTGGCAAGTTGGCAGTGTTATCCCCACCACCAACTTGAGGGGGGGTAATTAAGACTTATAAAGAAAGTAGTTAATTTGTTAATTAGTTTGTTACAGAGTTAGTTAGTTAGTTTGGGAGGCAGAACCTCCATCCACGTAAGCCTTAGATGATTAGATATTTTGTCTTCCTTTTATAAGTTGTATATATATACTACAACTACACAGAATACAAACTAAGCTTTTCATTTCACAAAAGGGATTCTCTAACTTCGTCTTCTCTGCTAACTATGGCGGAAGCCTCCATTGATGTTTTCTACGTATGTTCTTAGTTCCATATGGTAGATTTGATTGATTTTAACATGGTATCAGAGCAATTTCGATTCTGAGGTATAATTTTTTTGTTGATTTTCCCAATTTTCTTCTTCTTATTTGAGAAATTCAACCTCTGGTTTTTCTTTCGAGCCATGGAGAATGGTGATACTTCCGATCGCAATACAAATGTTCCAATTCCAATTGATTCCAATAATCCTTTGTATATGCATCCATCTGACAATCTCGGCGCGATGCTCGTACCCGTGCAATTCACTGGCGTTGGTTATTATTCATGGAGACGCAGTATTCTACGTTTATTATCCGTGAAAAACAAACTAGGTTTCATCACTGGTGAATTTCCTCGTCCTCAACCTGACCACCATACTTACAGGCAATGGGTGAGATGCGATGATATTGTCACTTCGTGGATTTTGAATTCGTTGTCTAAAGAGATAGCTGATAGCGTTGAGTATGTTGTGGATTCTGCTGAGCTTTGGAGAGAGTTGGAAGATAGATACGAACAGACAAATGGAGTGAAATTATACCAAATTCAACGAGAAATTCATGAATTGACCCAGGGATCTCTTGATATCACAAGTTACTATACGAGACTGAAGAAACTCTGGGAGGAACTTAGCACTTTTAGTGCCAAATCGCAATGCACCTGTAATTGCACTTGTGGAGCAAAGGAAGGTTTTCACAAAGGAGAACAAGACAAGAGATTAGTACAATTCCTGATGGGATTAAATGAGATATACACAGTAATTCGAGGCAGCATACTCATGATGAATCCATTACCTTCTATGGCACAAGCTTTTTTTCTTTTGGTTCAGGAAGAACAACAAAGGGAAATCAAACCTTCCAACTATCATATCTCATATAATATAAAGAATTAAGTGTCTCATGACCCACCTAGTTTGAAATTATATTCCAAAAACTACGGGTCGTAAAAGCATTTGTGGGCTGTAGTTTCAAGTCGTAAAATGGGATCATAAGGCTAAAATTTTGCACCTGAATTCCACGGATCCAACCCACGATCCGCAGATCATTTTACGGGCCGTAAAAAGGTCCGTAGAGCATGTATATTGACCGTATATCATGTGTATCAGTTGTATATTAAAAATTATAGATTTCATTAAAACCTATATCGAGTTTCTTTTCACGCCTTGGTCGACCCCAACAACCCCAAAACTCTCTTCAATCCTACTACGTTTTGGTAAGTATGCTCCATAATTTTACAATATAAATTATAGAAACTACAAGATTCTAACATCAAATCCTCTTCCTATCTCTAGTGAAATCAAAACTTTAATTCTAGGGTTCAAGACTTGATTTTTGAACAAGTCCATCAAGAATTCTTACTTTCTAATCAAGGTTAGCATATTTTCACGGTGCCCTAATGATTCTAACATATGATTATGTATTCTAAGCAAGAATTCTATGCTCTAAACATAGGATTTTCAAGAAACGAATTCAAAAATTTCAAGAAAGGGTTTCTTGATCATTCTTCATCAAGTTTGTCTTATTCTTCAAGATTAATTATGGAGATTTTAAGGTTTGTAAGGCCATCATAATAAGAAACTTAGTTCTCCATCATGCACTACATCAATATTTTCAATTAGTAAGATCAAAATTAGGGTTCTTCACCTTCAAGCTTCAAGTTTAGCGATTCTATCAAGGTTTTTCGTTCCAGGTATCTGAGATTTCATCAATGGGTATCCTTTCACCGATTGAGTCCCAAAGTAAACCTAATTTTCAGTTCATTGTTTCTATAAAAGTTAGAATTTTATGAAAAACACGATTCATATAGTATTTTTCAATCCTCTTCATGAATAGTTTAATAATGTGTTTGCAAACTATAATTTAGTATTTTTACACGATATTTATATGAACGCTCAGAACATAGATATTTTCATGTATCAGAACTATGTAATTTCTCATGCATATCTCAGACTATTAGTTTTCATAATTAAGGATCCTTTCAAATAAAGTATCTATCTATATACTTAGATTTATCATTTTATCAAAATCATTCAATATATTCGTCCTTTAGTAGCAATCCTTAAGTATTTGTTTAACATCTAATTATGTATATCTAAATACGAAATGTAATTTGAATGCATCAATTTAGGAGCGTATCACGCGTATGAGTATCTGATGTATCACTGATCGAAAACAAAAATTCCAAGATTCTTTCCTTTTTTTTTTAATCATTAGAAATCTTTTCACTGTTTCTTCCATGAATTCCTTCTCCAAAAAAATAAATAAATCAATATTTTAAAATTTCATTCCATTTTTTGAGCATCAAAAATCTTTTTCCATAATCATAACTCAGATATATGTACACTTCATCAGATACATAAATTCTTTATTAGATAAACGTGAATATTTTGTTAAATACATATACACGTGATCGATATTTTGGGTGATGAACATGAGAGACCTTGCTGATTTCTTGATCAGCTGCAGAAGTGTATCAACTGAAATGGATACTTGTTGTTTGGCCATGAAATCCATTGCCAATTCGGGGAGAGTGAGCACTGGTGGCTTTAACAATGGAGAGGAGTTTTTTGGGTAGAAGATGTGAGGGAGTTTAAACAACAATCTTGGGATTAATCAGTTGTGGAAAAGTTTGAAACTTTCCACAAACATGAGGTCAGATAATTAGGGGAAAAGGAAGTTCACATGATCAGTGTCCTAGAAGTACAATATACTTTCCTTTTTAACTATTTATGTAGTTTCTTTGTCTGAGAAGCATCCTCATAAGAGACTGTCACCTCATCTGGAATGTGCTTCATGTTATCTAGACTAGTTGTTATTGTTGAACAAGTAGGAGAATGCCATGAAACACAAACAAAACTAGGCCGAGACTCGGGAAATTTCATTAACGGCTCATCAAGATTCATAAACACTTGCACCACTTTTCTCATTTTAGGCCGGAGCGTTCTGTCAGGATGTAAACATGCTAATCCAGTGATAAAATACCTTTGAGCTTGTACATTGTCAAATTTCCCATCAAGTGTTTGATCCATACATTCCAATAATGTACCTTTCTCATATGAACTCCATACTTTATCGACCAAGCTATTTTCTTCCATAATCCCTTTTGATCTTCGTCCACATACCACTTCTAATACAACCATTCCAAAACTATACATATCAGACTCCGGGGTAGCCCTCCCTGTGTAGCTAACTTCCGGTGCTAAGTATCCTGGAGTGCCAGCCACCATTGTTGTAGAAAAGTTCTCATTTTGGAGTAATCTTGCTAGTCCAAAATCACCCAAGTGAGCATTATACTCGGTGTCTAGCATCACATTGTTTGGCTTAATGTCTCAATGTACAATAGGATTCCCACATTCTTCATGAAGATACACTAGTGATGATGCTAGTCCTGATAGAATCTTGAATCTGGTGTCCCAATCAAGAAATATCTTGCCGATGTATTTATCAAGGCTTCCATTAGGCATGTACTTATACACTAACAGGAGTTTCTCTCCGTCATGGCACCAGCCTAGTAGCTGCAACAAGTTTTTGTGCTTTAGGCGCCCAATTGTACATATTTCAGCCAAGTACTCCTACTCACCTGGTATTATAGTTACTTCTTGGTAATCTGAAATTTTAATGATAGTGTGTATGCCACACAATCACTTATACTTAAGGGAACTTTAAATGGAAAACATACCTTGCTTAGATGTCGCGTTGATTTGTTTAACAGCTACAGTTGTATGAGAATCATAAAACACCCCCTTGTAAACACTTCCAAAGCCTCTAGTTCCCAATAGGTTATCTTTGCTGAAGCCTTTAGTAGCCTTGGAGAGTTTCTAGTAAGTAAAAACCTGTGGACCACAAGCTGCAGTTCTTGAGATAATATCTCAAATGGTTACTCAACTTTGAATAGTTTACTCAGAAAGTCACTCAACTTTCGATAGTTTACTTAGAAAGTCACTCAACTTTATTTTATAACTCAAAAGTCACTCAATTATTGATATTTCACTCAGAAAGTCACTCAACTATTGATATTTCACTTAGAAAGTCACTCAACTATTGATATTTTACTTAGAAACTCACCCAATTAATTTAATAATTTTTTAATTAAATTTTGTTAAATCTAATTTTTATTTTAAACTATTTTTTAAGAGATAATAAGATATCCATTTTAATTATTTTATTTACCCGTTCAAATTATTTAGTTATAATGATTTTGTAAAACATACGGTAGCAGTTGACGGAAAAAAAATTCTTTAACATTCTAGCAACTATGTTACTCGAATTAATGCTGCTAAAAATGATCCCAAAAAAGAGAAGATGTTGGAATCGAGAAGTAATTACTAATTAAGAAGTAATCCAAACAAACACACCGTTAATCTTATCATTTTTTTTCAAAAATTAGTTTTAAAAAAAATGCATTTCACTAAATTTAATAAAATAATTAAAATGAGCATGTTATCTTTTTATATAAAAAAATAGTTTAAAACAAAATTTAGTGGAAAAAGTCATTTAAAATAATTGGGTGACTTTCTAAGTAAAAAATTAATAGATGAGTGACTTTTTAAGTAAAATATTAATAGTTGAATGACTTTTGAGTTATAAAACAAAGTTAAGTGACTTTTTAAGTAAACTAATCTAAGTTGAGTGACTTTCTAAGTAAACTATCAAAAGTTGAGTGACCATATGAGATATTAACTCTGCAGTTCTTGTTAGCATTTCGATGTCCTCTTTAATCTGAAATCTTTCTTTTCTATCCTTACGAGCTATAATGAGAAACGACACAACCACAACCAATGAGATAATCGCGATAGGAGTAGCAACCAGCAGAGCAATATTTTCCTTGTCTGGATCAACACCATACTTGAGAGATCCTTCTGGCAATTCAAATAGTGTGAAATTCCAGTTAAGAACATGATGTACCTCTGAGAAATAGGCAGTGGAAGCTGAAAATCCAACATAAGCATTTCGCGGAACTGTTTCTTGCATGATTATTTCTTGTCTTAGAAAGTTCACTAGAGGTTGCCCTGCATATGCTACAGATATTTCAAGAACTTTAGTCCATCCGTCATAGTCAATCTTTATTGTAATATTTCTTCCACTCCTTAGATCAATTCCAACATCACTTAAACTTTTAACTGCAACAGGACTCTCCATACTTGTAGTTACAACAGCAACATGGTTTCCATCGATTTCATGTTCATTTCTATAAGTATCAAACTCCACAGCAAGCTGATCAAGTGTGCCTCCTGCATTTTAAAAGAAGAAACTTTTTAAGTGATGGATCAAGAACTGAATGTAAACTTCATTTGTCTTGTCAAAGTGTATGTAGGAGCTAGCTAACCTTGAGTTGACGGATCAAGAATTCCAATAAACGAGCCATAACTATCCGGTGGGGAGGGCTTATCGTCTTGTGCTATGAGAAACACCATTCCATCACCAGTAATCGATTGATGTGTTGAAATCCTTATAGTGAATAAGGTCGAAAAAGAAGCAGGCCACACAGGTATTGAGTGACTGAACAAGACTCTTCCAACTTTGTTGGAATTGTTCTGTGGCTGATCAGGTGTGAGATTAAGTGTTCCATTGGCTGCAGTGACTGATCCCCAGCAAGTTAAATTTCTGTAACTTCCAACATCAAATGAAGGAAATGAAAAGTTGTGGGATTCCACAAATAGAATTGATAATTGATAAACCAACACAAGAAGGATTAGAAGCCTTAACATAGTTACACAATTAGTAAGTTCACAATTTTAAAGGATATTTATTTATGTATAGGCACAGGACTAAAAACAATTAGTGTAGAGTTCTCTACTTTGTCTATTTGACTCTGCTATGTTGCCTCCTATTTTGTGTCTCATAGATTCACATTTTTGTCTTGAATCTCATAAAGAGGGATAAACACAAAATAGGATTCAAGATATTGCAAGACACTAGAAGATTAGCCTGTTTTTTTATTTTCAAAAAATCATCTCATAATTAGGGCATAGAATTGAACTCACACATATTACGGAGGAAAAGTTACCAATGTATACTATTTTTCCATCTTGTTTATCAAACATGACTGAAGTATACACTACATATACAATCGGTTGTATATGGTGTGTATATATTGTGTTTATGTATGTATAGGTTATGTATATTGAATTATAGGTATGTAAATTGTATGTACATATGTCTTAAGTCTTAGGCATATTTGTCTAAATTTGTTTTGCCAAAATAGGTTTTTTAGCTCTTCAAATTTTAACAAATTAACACTCAAGTCTATTCTAATTAAATAATCTCAAATTTGAAACATAAATTTTTAAATATCATAAAAAAACAATATTTGATCATCAATTTGGCAAAATAACAACAAATTTAACAAACCCATTTAAAACCGATGAAACACATGTTAATGTTGACTAGTTTCAGGCATGTATCTCTTAAATTTTTTTGCAAGAAAATAATAATTTTATTTTTCAAATTTGAATACTCAAATGTACTCCAAATAAGTTCAAATTTGAAATATTTGTTCCATGTATCATAAAGAACATATCTCAACCGTCAATTCATCAAAATAAAAACAAATCTAATAAATTCATTTAACATCATTTTAATTTTTCAAGTATGGGTGAGTTTCAATCATACGCGAATGAGATGCACCATAAAATTGGTTAAAGTTTCACGCGTGTGCATGTAAAATATTTTAAACAAAATAATAATTTTACTTATTCAAATTTCAAACACTCAAATTTTCTTTAAATAATAATCTTAAATTTAAAACGTATGTTTTATGTATCATAAAGAATAAATCTCAAATATCAAATTATCATATAACAACAAATCTATCAAACTCGTTTAATTTTTTCATTTATGACAATTCTAATTCATATAGAAATGAGACGCACGTTAAAATTTGGGCAAAGTTTCAAGTATGCGCATCTGACTTTTTTCAAGAAAAGAATAATTATATTTTCTAAATTTGAATACTTAAATTTACTCGAAATAAACTCAAATTTGAAATATAAGTTTCATGTATTATAAAGAAAACCTCTCAACCATCAATTTTCCAAAATAACAATAAATCTAACAAACCCGTTTAACATCCTTTTAATTTTTTTTTATGTATGTTTGCGATCAATCATACATGATTGAAACATATGTTAAAATTGATTAAAATTTCACACACGTGTGTCTGAATACAAGAGCAAAAGAAGTAAAACAAGAAACATATGCTTTTGCCCTAAAGTTTCCAAGTATTGGATATTCGTGCAGTAAAAATATATAGCTAGTATTACTTAAATGGTGCAACCAAATTAGGACACCCAATAAACTTTTTACTACATTGTGTACATATTTTATAATTTAGAGGTCCAAAAACATTGGACTATAATTTTCTCTATTATTATGTATGTGAATTATTATTTTACCATTCGAGTATATGCCTTGGATAGTTCATATCACCATTTCACTTGGGAGAAGTAATTAAGGGTGACAAAAAAGTTTCAAAACTAAGAAAAATTGATACAGATCTTAATTATTGAGTAGAGTTGACAATTTTAAGTTTGATGTTAATGACATTAATTTTAAAACTCTCAAGTTTTATTATTTACACAAAGCCCTGCCTTCCTCTCCCCACCTCTCTCCCCCATCCCTACCCCTTTCGCCGCCGTCTCCGCCCCTTCTGCCGTCGTCACCATCACCACCATCTTCTCCTCCGCTACTACCACCACCTCCTCCTCTTACTCAACACTCCCCACCCATGTTGCAACAACCACCTCCTCTTCCTTCACCGCCATCACCATTACCACCACCTCCTCCTCCGCGAAAACCACAATCTCCTTCATCGGCTCCTCATCCACCTCACTTTCTACCAAAAAATTAAACAGTTGAAATTGCTGTAACAACTTCAACAGTTGTTTGAGTAGTGCAATAACTACGTGAAGTTTATGTAACAATTTCAACAATTGCTGCACCAATTTAAACAACTACTGAAGTTGCTGCAACAACTTAGTAGATTGTCCATGCGAAGTGTTCCTCATTTTGAGAATGCAAAAAAGGATTTAGTTGGTGATGTTTCATAGACTATCTCGTTTGTGAATTCGTTTGGTTGATTCAGAGGATGGCAGTATTATTGTGCAAAATGGTTCAGAATCGTGTCTTGTGTCAAATGTTAAGGAAAAGCAAGATAATGATCCTACTTTGGTTGAATTGAAGAAAGCAATTTCAGAAATAGCTATTAAGGCTTATTCCCAAGGGGGATATGGTGTGCTTCGTTACCAAGCTCACTTGTGTGTTCTGAATGTTGATGAGTTGAGGCAACAAATTTTATCATAATCTCATAGTTCTTGACATTCTATTCACCTAGGAGCCACCAAGATGTACCATAATCTATGGAAAGTCTATTGGTGGAATGCGATGAAGAAGAATATTGTGGAATTTATGAATACGTGTCCAAATTACCAACATGTGAAAGTTGAGCACCAGAAACTGAGAGGTATGACTCAATATATTAACATTCCTACTTAGAAGTGGGATGATTTGAATATGAACTTTATTACAAGTTTACCTTAGACTCATTGAAACATGATTTTATTTGAATTGTTGTGGCCCACATGACTAAGTTAGCGCATTTTATTCCTATAAAAACCTCATATTCAACCGAAGATTATGCTAGGCTCTATATTCGGGAGATGACTAAGTTGCACGAGGTTCCCTTATCCATCATTTCAGACAGAGGTACCTAGTTCACTTTTCAGTTTTAGAGATCTTTTTCAGAAAGGACTTAAGACTGATGGTCATGATGAATAGACTATTCAAACTTTGGAGGATATGCTAATAGCTTGTGTGATTGACTTTGAAGGTAACTGGATGAACATTTTCCTTTGATTGAGTTTGCTTATAATAATAGTTTATCATTCGAGTATTAAGTGGACTCCATTTAAGGTTCTACATGGGTGTAGGTCTCTTATTGGTTGGTTTGAAGTTGGCGAGATTGCCTTGATAGGCCCTGGTTAGTTCATGAGGCTATGGAGAAAGTTTAACTTATAAGGGATACATTGAGAACAACTCATAGTCGACAAAAATCTTATGCAGATGTGAGAAAGAAAGAGTTAGAAATCACTGTTTATGATTGGGTTTACATGAAAGTCTCACCTATGAAAGGTGTGATGACATTTGAGAAGAAAGAAAAAGCTCAGTCTCTCTTATGTAGGCCATATTAGGTAGCTTATGAGTTGGATTTGCCTTCAAACTTAGCATCAATCCATCCCGTGTTCCATGTTTCCTTGTTGAAACAATATATTGGTGATCCTACTTCAGTGGTGCCATTAGAGAGTGTTAGCGTGAAGGAAAGTCTCTCTTATGAAGAGGTTCTGATTGAGATTCTAAACCGTCAAATCTGGAAGTTAAGAAATAAAAAGGGTGCTTTCATGAAAGCCATTTGGAGGAATCAGTTAGTCGAAGGTGCTACTTGGGAGGCCGTAGTCGATATACTATCCAAGTGACCCCATATCTTTCCCTCCGATCCAGTTTCAGTCAAAGGTATTTGTTCCTCCCATGTACTCTTTAGAATTCATTTGTTTCAACTATTCACATGATTCCCTATGTATGCATGTTCATGAAATCAGTTTTTAACTTCATTTGTTGGCCCAAAGTTGATTACTCCCTAGTTGTATACATTCTTATGTGTTTTGCATTCATGTTAAGTTGTTTGATCTCTTCCCTACTCTATTCTTTCTTAGTTAAATCTCATTCGAGGATGAATGTTCCCAAGGAGAAGATATTGTAACACCTCAGAAGTGCAAAAGGTAACTTGGAAATTTAAAAGTTTCAGAAAGTTGATGGTTCAAGGTTTCACGAGTTTCATGTACGAGCTATACATGGAACCACGGATCATGGAACCTAATCCTAGATGTAAGTCTTGGAAATTTGGAAAATGTCAAAGTCTCTGACCTCAACACACGAACGAACATGACAAATAATGGTTTGGTCCATGGATATAGTTCAGTCTTGAGGTTTTAATCTTCAGAAATATGGTATTCCAGTAATAAGGATTCTACGAGGAAGTGTACAAGTCATACATGGGCATACAACTCATGGATCATGGTCCATAGTTCAAAGTCAGAAACTTGGTTTTCAGAACCTGGGTTCTATGGATGGCATGTACGGGTCGTGTAAGGTTTGATGGACCGTGGATCTCAATTTTTGATTTTTCATCAGAGATTTGAACTTTCAGGAAAATGATTCATGAAGAGCCAGTACGATCCATAATTAATTGTACAGATTGTAGATCCGTAATTAATTGTACAAATTTTGTATAAAACGAAGTAGAAGTCTAATACACTTTTCTCAAACCATGTAATACAGTAGAATCTCGGGACACAGCCCGTACAACAATGTTCAAACTAAAATGAAAAGAACAAAAGAAAAGTAATGGCCAAATCCTCAGATGCTATGAGGACTCACCAATCATTAACTTTACCTCTACTATGGATCCTAGCCACGGGGATGAGAGTCGGGAACGCCGGACCCTACATTTGGATAAGAAATAGGCAAGAATATGTGTTAGTACAAAAATGTACTTTATATGATAGCTTGCATAAACATAACATAAACATAAGAGCTAGACAACATAAGTCATAACATATCCTAACTTATCATTTAAAGACATGGGGAATCACCTCTTGCCTTACTATAAAGGAACATGGGTAATCGCCTCTTGTACTTCTTACTTTGGGACCATGGGTAGTCGCCTCTTGTCCAACATACCTTAGGATCACATGTATTCGCCTCTAGTCCTTTCATCATATGACATGAGTGTTCGCCTCTTGTCTTTCTATCATATGACATGGGTACTCTCCTCTTGTCTTTTACTTAGGATCATGGGTGAATGCCTCTAGTCCAACTCTAAGGAATATGTGTAATCGCCTCATATTCTTCTCATTAGAGGTCATGGGTAATCACCTCTAGCCTCATCTCAATTCCATAGTTCCTCAGATTAGATTCATTTTAGGTGACCAATCCTTTCAACCTAGAATCATTCAATGTGAGAAAACCGTTCACATTCATACATAAGAAAATCATGTGGGAAAATTGATTAATAACGTTTCAAAGACACTTCATCCAATTCTAAGCGTCAAGGGTCATTAATCAGTATAAAACATAACTAAATGAGTTGGGGTCGAATCCCACAAGGAGTGGTACGTGTTTAAGAGTTAATTGGGAAGTATGAACATGATCAAATCAATCATAGGAATAAAAATTATCGAATAAAGACATCATTCAAATCAGGGGGTGACACGAATATCAAATGGGGGAGGGGGTTCGGTTTGAAATTATCAACTACAAACAGTGGCAAACAATACGAAATAACAATAAAGAGATGGGTTCTTGGGATGTGATTATATTATAGGCTAATATAGACGAACGGGTAATTGCAACTATTAGAAAATAACTAGATATTAGTGAGTAAGCTAGGCTATAGAGGAGATAAACTCTCTCGAAAAATTTACCCCGAATCAAGTTGATTTCTCTCGAACATCAACAAGCATGCAAAATAAGAACAACCCACACCTTAGTCCATTCACTCTCTCAAGCTGAATGTGTGGGATTGAGTTTAGGATTCACTCTCTCGAGATGAACCCAGATCAACTCAGTACCCACAAACCATCAATCAATAAGTTTAGTTTTAAAACCTCTCTCTCTCGAGCAAGCCAAAAACACAAGGGTAGAACTGCATTTGCAACTACAATTCTTAGATTAAACCACAATTAATGATTGAACTCACTTCTAAATAAATTTTAAACTAACAATTAGCAATACCCATAAACTAAATCAGCCCATAATCACATAATCACACCCCAAGAATTTGAGTTTTAGCTAGACATCATAAAAAGGTAAAAACAGTTACCAAATTGATTATCCATCAACTGGGTAAGTGTAGATTCATCCTTACAATGCTTCAATTTGATGAATCTCAAAGACCCACTTCTAATTTCTCAAAAGTGAAAAACTTCAATTCTTCAAACCTTAGGAAAAACTAGAGAAAAACTGTCTCACTAGTTCAAAACTCAATAATATACTAAAAATATATGAGCTAAGATACTAAACTAAATGTTTAAAAATGTATTTATAGTTGCCAAAAATATGTTGCGAAGAGTCACTCGGCGAAGTAAGTCGGGCTCACCAAACCACTCGGCGAGCCGCCGTTTGGTTATTTCCACCGTCCTTCTGCCTTGGCGTTCAACATCCTCAAGGTCTGTAACTTTGGGCAATCCAATACTGCATCGTGGAATCACTCGGCGATCCGTTGACTGCTCCTTTCTCTCACCAGCTTGGTTCTTTCCCTCAGGGCTTGGCACACTAGAACTTTAGGCGGTCAAGTAGCCATTTGGCGACTCGCCAAGTGGACTTGGCGATCACCAGACTTGCTTTTCTTCATTCTTTCAGCTCACTTTATTCCTTTTTGCAAATCAGTGTCCTTGCTTTGTTCCTCAATCCATATACCTGGAAATCAAGGGTTTTACATCAGTTATTGGCACAAAATAATAATTTGAGGACACTACATCTATATAAATAAAGCCCTAAATGAGTCCAAATCTCGGACTCATCAACACCCCCAACTTAAACTTTTGCTTGTCCTCAAGTAAAACTCAAGTTCAGCAGTTCAAAAAGGATGTCTCAAACAGTGCTACAAAAGACTCAATCATGAATGCACACAACATGACTCAACTTACTCATGCAAGGATCAATTGTGCACTCAAAGGTTAAAGTTGTGACTCACCAGTATCAAAGATTCTCAAGTTCACAATACTTGCTTCAAATGCAAGTTCAATCTCAACAAAGGTACTCAAATGCCCTCACAACAAAGATAATTCCATATTCACACACAATTTTTCAATAATTTATTTTTCCGAAATCACATACAACTCTCACACTCACAAAGTTGAACAAATGCATGACTTTACCAATAGGTTTACCCTTATTTTCCAGCCAACATTCGTTTCAGCTCACTCAATGTCAAAAAGGTCTTTTCAAGGCTTATAACAGGGCTGAGTGTAAAGGTATGGTCATTTAGGCTCAGTGGATGCTATTCTCATGAAATGTGGTATGAACATCATTTCCTTATCTTCTCTTCAACATTTCCACTCATGCTCAAAATTCACCCCATTATTCACTTCCAATGGAATACCGGACACCCCATTTATTTTGCACTTTCACAATTTTATTTCACAACTTTTTCATTCTTTTTCTTTTTCATTCTTCTTTTCTTTTTTTTTGTATGGAAGGGTTCCATCTTTTTTTCAAAACCATAGAGAAAGGGGGACTTCTTCACACTTCTTGATTTACCTTCTCTTTTAACCACACCCCCAACTTAGGCTTTTGGCCTAAGTTGGCTATTCAAACAAACAATCCTTCATGAGGATTATGGGTGAATGGATAAAGAGGGGTTACAATTGCATCAAGTTTCTTCCAAGAAAAAGATAAGACTCAAAGGGTGTTCAAGCAAGATTCACACATCTCACAAGGTTGGCCACAAAAGAGGTATATTGTTAAATTGCTTCACTCTTCAAAATTGTTGCCTAAGATCATTTCAAGAGCTTGCATCACTTAGTCAACTGGACCAACGGGGAAAATTCTAGGTGTCATCACACAAGGTTCACGGTAATCTCATCACACAAGGCATTGGCACCAAGATCAAACAAGACTCCACACTTTGGTTAGTGTGCAATGTTCATCACAAGAGATTCATTCGATAATCGGCTAGTCACAACAAGATGCAAAAAATCCACATATTGTCTATGCAACTTAATTTAGCCTCATCGTAGTCGCGTATTTATTTTTGTTTGATTAAGATCACTATTTAAGTCATCAGTATTGATCATAACCGATACTCAAATTTGTACAAGAACAACCACAATCACACACAAGAGGTGGTAATTTTTTTCCAGAAGGGTCAAATGCATTCATAATGAGGAGCCATACGCTCAAACATCCACAACACGATATCAAAACACAATTTAAACAAAAAAATCCAATAATATATACAAAAGATGGTCACAAGAGGTAGGTATGGAAATACCTCACCCCACCACAAACAAAAAAATGCAGTTGTCCTCAAATGCAACAAAATAGTAAAAAGTCAATAAAAATGACAGAGAGGGAGGTAAAGAAACGTCCTGTCTACACAATCTCTCCTTATGTCGGGGCATCAATGCCCGGTGCAACAGTCTGATCCTAGGCATCAGTGCCTGGGGTAGCAACAAAACTAGATCTAGCCATGGTGGTGTCTGCCAATGAAATCTGTACAGCTGAATCTACCATAGCCTCCTCAACATCTGTAAGGCCCTCAGAAGCAACTTCCTCATCGACACCAAGCTGCTCCTCATCAATCTCAACCTTGGACTCAGTAGCAACCACCTCCTCAATTCGAACCTCATCTCCGGTGGTAGCCGGAGGCACATCTGTATTAGCTGGCATGTCAGGGATCACCACAGTCCCAAAAATCATGGACATATTTGTGTACTTCAGCTGGTCCACATCCTTCCTTAGCTCAGCAATTTCAGCCTTTAGAGCCGTCACCTCATCAGTGGCCCTTTGTCGCGATGACATCAATAGACACACTAAGAGGTATCACAGCAGCAGTAAGGGACCTCTTAATCATCCTAGGGACTGTGGCCACGCCTATTAGCAGAATGTGCTAGATTCCCCATCCGTAGTAACGTTGCCTGGGTGAGTGGATGTCGGGAAGCAACAACAACAGTAGCACCAGACCTATGAGGCAAGGGAGCGGAAGAGGAACTCAGAGTCATGGAAGGGGAAGTGCTAGATATACCTGAAGGCCCATGGGCCAGAGTAGGTAATACTGCCTCTTCAGGTAGTGTCTCATTATCAACAATCAGTGAAGTGTCCATCGGGGATGCCTTCTTCTTCTAGGCCTCATCCGTCAAATACTCAGCCTCTATCCACCGAATGTCGGTATAGGAGGTGGGAATCACTTCCACATCCTTCTTCTCATCACGGGGCACTCAGGCCCGTCTGCACAATTCGGTGATCAACACCGAGAAAGGGAGACAGGTTTGGCGCTGCTTTGCCCTCATGGCCATTTATTGGCCAATGATCATACCCAAATTGATGCGCTTACCTAAAATGGTAGACCCAAGACATGTCACCTTTTTGTGGCAGATGATAGATTCATTTTGGGATGGCATGATCGTGCTGCTAATAAAACCAAACCAGTACCTCACTGGTACATTGAGGTATTTCTTTTCAATTTGCACTCTAGCCTCAGCCCTTCTAGGAGTACCATTAAATAACAGAGGTGCCAACCACTTTTTCAGTCTCCAATGATTTTTTCTTGACCATGTATTGGTAGTCATTTGAAATGTCTTCTGTACACTCCAGGACTGCATTAATATCATCGCTGTCACACTTGACCTTCTTACCCCGATGACCACATAATCTACTGGCTTGAATGTGGCAACCTTTCTCTTCCCTTGTGGCACTAGTTCTCCGTAGATAGTGTAGAATTCCTGAACCCAATTCGGAATGTAAGGGCCACGGGGTCTAGTGAATATCTGGAACTTGTGGGACTTCAAGCAACTCCAAATCTCTGGGTATCTGTCTATTACTCCATCAGTAGACAACCTCTTCTCCTCGATGATGGTCCTCAATCCCTCGGCCTTTAGTCTGTTCATAGACCGTGGAGGAGGACCCTGTGCAAGTGGAGCTTGGACCACAACCTGGTCTAGGACAGAAGGAGGGGTAGAAGTTTGCGATACCTAGATCCTAGACGGATCATGCATCCTCTTGGAGCACAGTTCAGCACTCCGGGCCATCAGTAGCTCATCATTCTCACGCTTAGAAATGGCAGCCTGAGGGTACTGGTGCTCACCCTCACTCTGAGAAGTGGTGAGGTGAGTGGCATATATCCCCTCACTAACGGAGCTGACCTCCGGTGACGAAGGAGCAGGTGCCTTACCTTTCCCTTTGCCTTTCCCATTAGTGGTAGGTAGCTTTGTGGCCTTTGCTTTAGATGCAGCTGTATCATCATTTATAATAATTTCCTTTGCCCTCTTGCGGGGTGGCATGTCTCTACCTGCCACTTTTGGACTACCATGTCTGCAAAACACACCAAAATAAGTTAGAACGATTCAAGAAAAATGTAGAAAATAAACTGCAGAAAGACTCGCTAAACCGATCGACGAGTCATCAAATCACTTTGGCGAGCCAGATCAGGCTCACCGAAAGGATTGGTGCAAAAATTTCCCAGAAAAATGGCTTGTCAGCGATGGGAAGGGCCTTTTGGTGAATCGCTGACCATATATAAGCACGCCGAAAGTTACAGTGCATTTTAGGTGTTAGGGGCGCAGAAAGGGAGATCAAAGAAGACTTTCGGCGAGTCACCGAGTGCACTCGACGAGCTCAGGCTTCTCGCCAAAAGTTACAAAACCAAACTCAACAAAGGCATGAAATTAAAGGCGATCTAGGGGAACTTTGGCAAATCGCCGAGTGGTTCGGTGAGTTCGACCCAGCTCGCCAAACTGCCCAACGTGCCATTTTCAACCCCAACTTCCAAAATCAACCCCGCAGCCCTCGAAAACAAAATCAAACAACACACCCACTCAATTAGGCTCAGACCCATGTCATTGGGGTACTCAGACTTTCCCCGGTTTGGCCAAAATTGGCTATTTGACGACTTTAGACCTTAAGACTGATGTCAAATGCTCCATCATTGAGAAAAGCAAGTCATTTAGCACAATTAGGGTTACTCAGACTTCACCCGACTAGACCCAACAACAATTAAGCACCACCCAATAATTTATGATCAATTTTAAGGCATGCAATTTGGGAAATCAACAAGTTAGGCAATATGGGCACAATATCGAAATTAAAATTGGCAAACAAGCACACATATACAATTTCAGAGAGGCCCAACAAACATCAGCATAATGTATAACACTGCATTTGAGTTTAACCGCTAATTTGGAGTTTGGGGTTCGGAAAACCAACCTTTATGCCGAAAGATGAATTTCTAAAGCTAGGCAGCAAATATTTTCAACTCCGAACACAAGATCGACGATCAAAAAGTGGTAAAAAGAAAAAATATAGGAAATATAGAGTGCGGGTGTGATTGTATGAATTTAAAAAGTGATGGAATGTGAAAGAGTTTGAAATTTTAAACCTTTGGCCTTTTGAAAACCATCCAGTTCGCTTCCTTTCGGCGATGTTATTTTGCCTCGCCGAACCACTCGGCAACACGTCGAGTGGTTACTTACCTCGCTGAGTTTTACAGGACGTCCAGTTAATGTGGAGGTCCAAACGACGGTCCAGGTTGGGCTCGCCAAACCTCTTCGGCGAGTCGCCGACTGGACATTTTGCTCCCCAACCTGCACTTTTCAAACACATTCTTTACTTCGGCCTGCACAATCAACACATGTTATTTTAAAATTCAAATAAAGCAATAAGACTTGGGTTGCCTCCCAAGAAGTGCCTTAGTTAACGTCGAAGCACGACGCAAGTACCCAATCAAACATCATTCCTGGGGTTTGTCATAGTGTCACTAGGCAATCCCCCTTTTTGTCAGGGGTAGAGACGAGACAACATATGTCCCATTTGGGTCTTCAGTAGATGAATAGATATGGAATAAGAAGCAGTCATCTGATTCAGCATTGAGATATTCTCTTTTATTTCTTTCAACACTCTGTCATGTACTTCAACTTTATGGAGAATGAGTGAGAGTATCTCTTCTACTTGCCCACCTTCATAGTCCTTGGGCTTTCTACGCTCATGAGGGTGAATGTACCTATCTTTCTTTTTGTACAGTACTTCAAATTCCAAAATATATTTTTCCAAAAGATCCAACTGAGTCAATAGTGTTGCCAAGTTCTGGCCCTTCTCTCTCTCCTTGTTGTTCTTAGTCATGTGATCAAGGAGTTGGGCTACTATTGCATAGGGTTGTCGTATTAGACCACCCAGAGTAAGTTGGTCAGCCACTCCTCTGTTCTCAAGACCAAGACCTCTATAGAAGCAGTCCAGTAGCATCTTATCTGGGATTCCATGAGTTGGGCACTTAGAGGAAGGGTGGCCCACTTGGTTACCGCTGCTACAAGACATGCTCATTTCCTTTGTTCAACAAGTAACACCAAAAACCAAAACTAAAAGTAAGTAGATTCAACTATGACTAAAAAGAACAAAATTCAACTTCACCAAAAGAATCTCAAACAACACTTCTCCCCGGCAGCGGTACCATTTTGATTAATAACGTTTCAAGACACTTCATCCAATTCTAAGCATCAAGGGTCGTTAATCAGTATAAAACCCAACTAAATGAGTTGGGGTCAAATCCCACAAGGAGTGGTACATGTTTAAGAGTCAATTGGGAAGTATAATGATCGAATCAGTCATAGGAATAAAACTTATTAAATAAATACATCATTCAAATCAGGGGGTGACACGAATGTCAAATGGGGGGTTTTGGTTTGAAATTATCAACTACAAACAGTGGCAAACAATACGAAATAACAATAATGAGACGGGTTCTTGGGATGTGATTCAATTATACGCTAATATAGAAGAACAAGTAATTGCAACTATTAGAAAATAGCTAGATATTAGTGAGTAAGCTAGGCTATAGAGGAGATAAACTTTCTTTGAAACAATTTACCTCGAATCAAGTTGATTTCTCTCGAACATCAACAAGCATGCAAAATAAGAACAACCCACACCTTAGTCCATTCACTCTCTCGAGCTGAATCTGTGGGATTGGGTTTAGGATTCACTCTCTCGAGATGAACCCAGGTCAGCCCAATACCCACAGACTATCAATCAATAAGTTTAGTTTTAAAACCTCTCTCTTGAGCAAGCAAAAAATACAAGGGTAGAACTGCATTTGCAACTACAATTCTTAGATTAAACCGCAATTAATGATTGAACTCACTTCTAAATAACTTTTAAACTAACAATTAGTAATACCCATAAACTAAATTAACCCATAATCACATAATCACACCCCAAGAATTTGGGTTTTAGCTAGACAGCATAAAAAGGTAAAAACAATTACCAAATTGATTATCCATCAATTGGGTAAGTGTAGATTCGTCCTTACAATGCTCCAATTTAAAGAATCTCAAAGACTCACTTCCAATTTCTCAAAAGTGAAAAACTTCAATTCTTCAAAGCTTAGGAAAAACTAGAGAAAAACTGTCTCACTAGTTCAAAATTCAATAATAGACTAAAAATATATGAGCTAAGATACTAAACTAAATGTTCAAAAATTTATTTATAGTCGCCAAAAATGTGATGTGAAGAGTCACTCGGCGAAGTAAGTCGGGCTCACCGAACCACTCGACGAGCCGCCCTTTGGTAATTTCCATCGCCCTTCTTCCTTGGCATTCAGTATCCTCAAGGTCTGTAACTTTGGGCGATCCAATACTGTATCGCGGAACCACTCGGTCATCCGCCGATTACTCCTTTCTCTCGCCAACTTGGTTCTTTCCTTCAGGGCTTGGCACACTGGAACTTTAGGTGGTCAAGTAGCCATTCGGCAACTCGCCAAGTGGACTTGGCGATCACCAAACTTGCTTTTCTTCATTCTTTCAGCTCGCTTTGTTCCTTTTTGCAAATCAGTGTCCTTGCTTTGTTCCTCAATTATATACCTAGAAATCAAGGGTTTTACATCAGTTATTGGCACAAAATAAACATTTGAAGACATTAAATATATTTAAATAAAGTCCTAAATGAGTCCAAATCTCAGACTCATCAAAAATCCCTTCCACATCAATCACATCAATAATCAACAATTCACAACATATGCTTCACTCTCAAAGAAATTCATATCATAATCATCACATATGCTTCAATCTCGAAGCAATTCATAATATACCTTATTTATCGTATAAGAATACACATAAATCCATAAATGTTCCTTTCATAGAGTAAAACCTATTTACATCAACTTCATCCTAGAAGCATGGGTTACGCATGGGTACATGTAAATTCATCCTAAAAACATGTAATCGTCTCAATTCATGCATAATAAATCATAATTCAATTAATTGAATCAACATTCATAAAGACCCACAACTTAGGAGAAAACCCTAACTCAAATTGGGGAATTTCTACTTTTCAATTGGGAAAACTTAGGGGCTCCATGGATGCAAGGATTCCATGGATGAAAAGCTTTCATACCTTTCTATAAAAGCCCAAGAATAATTGGAGAATGGAGAATGGAGACTTGAGCCCTAGCTTCAACCCTTCTTCTTCTTCTTCTTCAAGTTTCTAGAGAGAGAAATATTTTAGAGAGGAAGAACCCAATTTCTTTTAGTGAATTTAAGAGAATGACTTGAATGGGTAAGTTTTAGGGTTAAAATCACTTATATAGGGGTCCTAGGCATGGGTAAAATGTCATGGCTTTGTTTTAAAGAAACATGGAAAAGACCCAACTTCCCTTTAATTAAAACTGTCGAAGCCCCCTTCACAAGCCGTCAAGGACCACACGGCCCGTAGTGGTAGCCGCGGTCCTTGACCAGTAGCTTGTCTTGCCACTCCAAATACCGCCTTCATCATGACTCTTCCCACGGCCCGCTAAGACCTTCACGAGCCGTCTAGTGGCTCGTGTGGAGGGTCTGCCTTGGAGAGCTCATTGCCTAGTCCTTTACAGGCACAACCACGAGCTGTGGTGCCCTTTACGAGGTATATAAGGGCTCGTGGGAGGAGATCCAATATTTTACAATCACTATCAAGCTTCACGAGCACCACCACGAGCCGTGGTGCCCTTTACGGCCCGTGAGGGGTTCCATAAAGGGTGCCTTGGCTCCGTGGAGGGCTAGTGACCTCCGGCTTGACTTCTTTCTTATCCCACTATATTATGAGGTTTTACATTTAGGTAGTTTTTATTAAAGTTTTTCTTATGAATATGTTATGAAATCATGATTTTAAAGTAGCTATTCGTATGATTATGAGATGTTCATTAATGATTTTATATTACTAGATTCTTACCATTTCAAAGATTATGAATTGATTATGATTAAGCATGTTTTCCATTGGAATTTTACTTAGCACCAAATTGGACTAGTGAAGATTACCCAGGTCCCAAAACTACATGGTCCCATAGGTTATGTACTGTTTGGACATTAGCTATTGTATCCACCTAAAATCATGATTATGGTCCTTATCTTGGCAAGTAGGATACTTTATTTTCGGTGTGGAATCAATATACTAAACTCCATGTTATAGCTCACATAGCTTATGTCGGTTAACGATATCTCCCACAAAGGTTTATGATTTCTACATATGACTTATGTTATGATTATGATTATGATTTAAAGAAGAATGCATGACCTTGTATTATGTTTTATGAAATAATATGATCGTATTACGTTATGTTTACTTGGTCATCACATTATCATATTTTTAGACTTATCATGCTAGTATGTTATGTTTATGCATCTTTCCCCATATTCAATATACTCTAGGTACTGACACCATACATCTTTTGTGCTTATCTTATTTTATAATAGGTCCTGACGCATATCACTCAAGCTCCGGTTAGTAGTGGATCCTATTAGCTTTTTCCAGACTTTGTGAGTCTCATGCCTCGAGTGCATGCCACATATGTTTCTTTATGTTATTAAGACTTACTTCAATTTTCATAATATTCAAGTGAGATAGGGCTTATCTTAGTTACTTATTATGTAGTAGAGGCTTGTTGTCAGACATAGTATTTCCGTATTATGGTCTTGTACTCAAATATCACATTTATGTTGATATAATCTTTTGAGACTTATATTCCACTTCATGTTATTTCAGTTATGTTGCTATCTTAGTGTCAAGCTACACCATGTGGTTCTCTTAGCGTCTCTCGGGATTATAAGTATCATGTGACATCTAGGGGGTAGTCTTGGGTCATGACACTATATCCATATTTTAATCAAGCACTACAAAATTGGCTGGGTAAATGAATCTAACTAGTTTGACATGAATTCCAAATAGTATACCCACATGCCTATTTATAGAGAGGTCCTCTATAAGAAATCTTATTGGTGTGGACTTGGGATTGCCAAGACTCAAATTCTTGAAAATTATGAGGGTTATCAAGTTGATACTCACCTCAGCATCACATTTGTCATTTGTGATGCTTGTGGCTGCCACTCCCAAAGAGACCTCAATATCTATTGTATGCCATGCTCTATTGGTCTATGTCATTTGGCCGAGTAAAGCTAAATCAAGACCAAAAGTTTGGTCCATGAGAGAAACACAGCCACATTGTTTGCCACTGCCTTGTTAATCAATTCCAAGGAGAGATTTTAATTTTGCAACACTACTTCCTAAGAAAGACCATGGTTAGGACACAACACGACCTTTTTCTTAAACCTTAGTCGAACTTCATAAATTGGTTCACCTAGTAGTTGGCGGAAATTGTTGATTTTATCTCGTAATTGGAGAATACATGAAGGTGGGTAGACATATTCAAGGTATGCTTATGTTAGTTCATTATAGAACCTTGTGGAAAATCCTCAAGCCATGTCGTGGCTTCTCACGTAAGAAGAAAGGGAATAACCTAAAACATATTGATTTTTTGTTGATGTTAGTTATGTTCAAGGGTTGGCATATCTCAACAAAGTTCAAAATGTGGCGGTTGGCATCCTCACTTTCTAACCCGCCAAAGAGTCCCCTCATTTAAAGGAGATGAAACATAGTACTTGTGACATGGAACACAACATTCCCTACGATTGGTAGTAGGCGAATGACCCTAACCATGCTATGTCCCATCGGCTCGTCATCTATGTTGACATAACTATCCACCCTATAATTTTCATTTATGTGGCTCATCCTTCCAATTGTTTTACCAACACCAAAACCACAAAGAAATCAAAATGCACAAAAGTTTGAATCAATAAACAAATCAAGGCAATCACTAATCAATCCCAGACAACAGTACCATTTTTTATAACACTCAACTATACTTTGAAATTAAAGTAATACCTAACTTTATGAGTCAGGATCGAATATACAAGAATTGGAAATAAGGATTAAGGTTTGTTCGTTCATTAATTCAAATCTAACAATCACATTGTATCACACCAAGTATTTAAATGGGGTGAAATTGTAACAAATAATTTTCTTCAAGACTACGATTATCAAGATAACTTTAGCTAGACAATAAAAGATCTATCAAGTTTGGAAATGACTAGGAAGGTGTGCAGTTTTGATAAAAGATCTATCAAGATAACTTTAGCAACAAAATAAGCAATATTAACTTGTTAACAACCAATCAATACATTGATAAAATTTCACTAACACTCTATCCAAAGTTCTCTCAAGAAAATTTATATGTGTATCTTTGGTTCTTCTGAATCTTAGGACCTTACCATAAAAAATATCAAACATTGCTTGAGTAGATTTAAAATATATCTAACCCTTAGATGAGAAATCAATTGGATTTAGACTATCTCTAGCTGTAGTAAAATGATTTACTTCTCAAGTCCTCACTATGGAAATCTTACCCAATTTCACTTCTCTTTCTCGAGAAAAAAATGTCATTAGAGAGTTCAGTCAATTATTGCAACCATCAATTTTTAGAGTAGTCCTTGAATACAAGCATAGATCCATGCATAATAATTGATTTTACAACTATTTAATCACTACCCTTTCAATTTTACACAAACATAGTGCAAAGACACCTCTAGAAAAGTTACACACTTCGCTCTCTGCTTAATGCTGGTGCATATTCTTGTTTCTTCCATCTTGTGTCTGCATTGCACTTGCGAAATGCCGGTGCACTTTTGGTGGATGTCGATTCCTTCTAGTGTGTTAAGTGATTTTTCATTTTAAATTCTTTATTATTCATGTTCAAAGGAATACATGCACATAAGAGAAGAACGCTTAAAATCCCTTCTATTAGCATTAAACTTAACAATAATTCATAAATAAGAGTTTAATGAGTTGGTTAA
Organism: Solanum piurae; assembly: GCA_029582685.1. NCBI lineage: Eukaryota > Viridiplantae > Streptophyta > Magnoliopsida > Solanales > Solanaceae > Solanum > Solanum piurae. The sequence goes on from JAJOOO010003527.1 coordinate 25,300, forward strand.
ATACCAAATTATCACTACAACAAAAGGAATGATAGTATGCAGCCTGAAGCAGCCATTGGACGGGATATTGTTTCATCAGCTTACCGAAATAGAAAATCAATTCTTATCAACCAATCAAATTTGTTGAATAATTATATTAGTCATCTACATTCTAATATTGCGAAATCAATTTTAATTATCATATTTAGGTGTGATCTTGTTTGCAAAACATACGAAATCAAAGTATTTTGGCCTCTTAGAAAAGGTGCAGAAAGCACGTTTAAATCATTTTTATTCTAGTCTTTTGTGATAACTTTATAAACTCAACCCGGAATCCAGAGAGGAAAATTTAAAGTCTAGGATTGTTTTGTTCTTTGATGTAGGATGTCACGACCCGAGCCTACACCCCAGACCTGACACGACGTACAAGACTCCAAAATGCCTCATACAAGCCTAATAACATTCATAACATAAGACATATGAAAAATGATACAGAATTTAAAACTTTTAATCCATACAATCGATAACTTTACTTAAAACAAACAACGGAAGTCTAACTTGTCTCACATGGCCATCTAATACAACTTGAATCAAAGATAGGGTCACAACCCTTCAACATAGTCTAAAACGTAAAACGACATAAAAGAAACTACTAAGACTCTCATATGTCCTCGAATCTTGAGGACTCACCCTTAGCTTAGAGAATAGTCAATCCAAGATTTACTCCAAAGAAATCACCTTAAGAGCCGGAACCTACACTTTGTAAAAATATAGAAGAAATATGGGTTATCACACAAAAATGTACTAAGTATGATAGCCATGCAAAAATCATGGTTAAAAAGGACATTTTGGTTGAAAACCATGCTATATGTCAAGTTTAAGAATCACCATGCATCTTTAGTATAAACACACAAGACATAAGCATATTCATCATGTAAGCCATTACAACACATTAGAACCATAATCTTAAGTAACCCGAAGTTATACTTGTACAATGTATGAATGACATCCCATAATACCATTCATACTAAGTACCACTTTGAGGCCACCATAACATGCTTACCATTCTTCATTGTCATCTTTAGTCAATAATCATAGATAGGGAACATTCACATTCAATAAGGAATGACAAGCAAAGTAACTCATAAGAACATTTCCAAGTAAAGCATTCATCTATTCATTAAGCCTTTAAGTCAACATTCTCATTAGCTTCATTATGAGCACATTCATTCATTAGACATTATGACATTAGAGAATCACACCATAGATCTCTCAAAGCCTACTCGTGCAATGCATGGATGACATCCCATACTACCACCCACACTTCATAGAACCTCTTGAGCAACCATAGCACGTATCTCACATAATGGGAATAAGCATTAACTGACATAGACCATGTGAGCTTAACATGGAATCCGGTGTCTATCCCACATCGTAAAGGTTTGGTCTACTTGCCTAAGGTAGGACCGGTAACATTTTAGCTTAGGTGGATCCACTAGCTAATAACCTATGTGGGCACATAGTTATGGGATAAGAAAGATGTTCATTGAAACTCGACCTAACGTGGGGAGAGCTTCTATCTTACCATATCTTCTCGGTGCTAAGCTTACATTCCCAAAGAGTAGTTCATTATCATTAACATTATTATACTTGAGAGGAATGCCATCGGCCTATCGATCCAAGATACATTATTGCACACATGAAAGGAATTCCATTGGCCTATCAATTCATAGTACATCATTAGGATAGCTCATTGAATCCTCATGAAAGGAATGCCATTGGCCTATCGATTCAAGATTCATCATTACATTAGTTCATCGTCTCATTATGAAAAGAATGTCATTGGCCTATCGATTCAAGACAAAGCCTTAGAATACTTCATTAGTCATTTATGAAAGGAATGCCATTGGCCTATCGATTCATGTTCATTAAGTCAAGATACATTAGTTACACAAGAAGAGGATGACCTAAGCCTATCAATCCAAGGTACATCAATCAATATCACTTTCAATTACACAAGAAGAGGATGCCCTAAGCCTACCAATTCAAGATGTATCACTACATTGAAGAAACCTTTCACAATATACCATCATCATTCAGAAGTGTATAATTGAGAATAACCTTTATATAATAACACAATTGCATTCTAGACATGATCACATTACTTTCATTGAAATCACCAAGAATATACATAGCATCATGCTTATACATCAATCCTTCATAATTTACCCTCCAAGGCTATAAATCAATCTCAACCCAAACATCTAGAATTCTACATTAGATAAGGGGAATATCATGATTCAATAACTCAATCAATATAGACATAATCAATTAACATGCTTTCATAATCGATCAACCCACATCATAAATTCACAATTTAGTATTTTTGGGGAAACATGGGTTCATGGGGTAATTTCATCATAAAACAACATTAATTCCTCAATTAAATCATAATTCATCATAAATCAACCTGTGACAATGTTTTGAAATTGAACCCATGACTTAGATTGAACCCTAACTTTTGGGGGAATTTGGAAGCTTGGAAATCATGTTTGAAGGGACTCTATGGGTGAAATCTACCCATAGATAAAAACTACCATACCTTTATTGTAAAAACTCCACGAAATTGAGTGAGAAAGATGAACTCTTGAACTCCAAACCTTGACTTCTTCTTCTCCAATGGAGGTTTCTAGAGAAAGAATTATTTGGAGAGGAGGTAGTTTCTATTTTGAGTTTTGGGAATAATGAATTGTAATAGGGTGTTTTAATAGTTTAAAAATCCTTAAATAACTCTAAATAATAAAAATAAAATGGCCCCTAACTTAACTAGCCACTCTAGGAAGTTACCACTTAGTCCCTCACTTGACCGAGATTGGGCAGTTTCCAGGTGCTATCTACGCCTCCTAGACCCACGGACCGTGGGTGCACTCACGACCCGTCCTGAAGCTCCGTGGTTTGGGTCAGAAAATATCCATGTTGGGGTCTTGACCTACGGAGCCTCCCCACGAGGCGTGGATGGACCTACAGGGCGTAGGTCCCATCTGTAGGTCCTAAATTTTTGACAGCTTTTGGTTCTTTGGGGCAGCCTTGGGGTTAGGCTTTAGGTCCTCCTCAAGGATCCTTGGTTGGTCCTTTGGGAGTCGTACCCTGATGTTTATCCCCTAAACCCCTCAACCTAAGCTCAGAAACTCATTTTACAACATAAAACCCCACATCAAAATCAACAACAAACTTGTAAGGCTCTAGTTTCACCTACTAGTTATTCCGAGGTGTTACATAGGACTTCCTATCAAATATTTCATCTAATGAACCCCAAAATCCTAGATTTCAAAGAGATGATTTTAATACTGGATTATGGGTTACTAAAACTCATATCTATCATGTAATTAGCAATTTTTATATTTCTAAGTTGTAGATTTATATTTCTTAGTATAGAATTGATATCCTAACACCTGTAAATGATGTTGGGGAGATCTACTTTCCATAGAATGATTTCCCTTGACATAAAACTTCTCTAAAGGGGTTATTAGAGTCGAAAGTCCGTGAATTAGGCTATTTTTATCACGAGAAAACTATTGTAAGATGAAATAGCCCTTGGGTAGAGAACTTGACCTTGATTAAGGGTAGAATGAAGTGGGTTGAAATTCCCCAAAGCTATTGCTTGAAGAGTAGATAATTATATACTCTTATATTTTCTTGTTTTAAATTTTGAGCATTTCAAAACCTTTAGGAAAAGGAATGTTCATACTGTGACACCCCGTATCCAAAAAAGTAAAGTACTGCCAGATTTTGGGAAACTGATGTGCCAGCCACGAGGGCCACCCATGACCCGTGGATGGGACCACGGACCGTGGATGTGGTTCGTGCATTTCCCTGCATAAGGGAGGTTTTGAGGCTCAGGACCACGACTAGACCTATGGAACGTAGGTCAGACTACGGTCTGTGATCGGGGTACGTGGTTCGATGGCCAAAATGTTGAGTCCTAGATGACTAACGATGGTCCACCAGGATAGACCTTAGATCAGACCACGGTCCGTTGACTAGGGTCCATTAGTGGTCAACTTGCAATTATATTTAGGGGCCATTGGGCCTTTTCCTAATTAATTAGTTTCTTTACCACATCGTTTTACCCTTCACTAAGATCCCTATATAAGTATTTTCAACCCCCAAATTAGCCCATTCACTTCATTCTTCCAAATTCACAAAAGAACTCTCAAATATTTCTCTCTCTAGAAACTAGAAGAAGAAGAAGATTTAACCTAGGGTTTCAAGTCAGGTCTCAATTCCTCCATTGAAGGCTAGCTTTTGGATTCAAGGTATGATAGTTTTCATCCATGGATTCCTTTCATCCATGGATTTCCCAAATTCTCTATTTCTAAAGGTAGAATTCCCCAATTAAGTTAGAGTTTTCTTCAATCACCATGGGTTCTTTTGATTATTGATTTATATGATTGAATTATGATCTATCATGCATGAATTGATGAAATATGATGATTTTATGATGATTTACCCATGAACCCATGTAATCCCCATATTTTCAAGTTATGAATCATATGATGTGGGATTTTGAATATAAAGCAAGTGTTTTATGAAATTAAGCATGTATTTCAAGCTTTACATGTATTTATGATGAAGTTCATATCTAACCCATGTCTTCTAAGCATTGATGATTGAAAGTGGGTTTTGAGCCTCAAGAGGTAAATTATGGACTTGTGCATTTTCTTAAGAAATCTATGCAATTATTTTAAGGATGCTTTGAGAGTAAAGTATCAATGATGATGTTGTTGCTGTGTTGTTGAAAGGACATTCTTATAAACACACCTAGCATGATGTGAAAGGTTTTGTCACATAGAAAGATTTCTTAGGTTGAAAGGCTTTATCACCTAATTGAATCAAAGAGTAAGAGCTATCCTAAAGACCTAGCTTGGATTGGTTGTCCAAGGACACATTTTCATGAATAATTAGGTGTAGTAAGAAATGACTATTCCATGGGATTTATGCTTAGCACCGAGTGGATATTGACAATGGGATGTAAGCTTTCCCGTAGTAGAGGCCGGGTTTCTAGTAGCAATCTCCTTATCCCTTAAACTATGTGCCTCGATAGGTTGATTAGCTAGTGGATCCACTTAAGCTAGAAGTTCATGGTTCTACCTTGGCAAGTTGGACAACCCTTTTCGGTGTGGGAGATACCGGAGGATCATGTTATAGCTCACATGGTTTCAATGTCGATTAAGGCTAATTCCCCACAAGTAATAATGAACTAAGGCTACTTCAAGAAGTATCTCACATGAGTTCAAAGGTTTTAAAGATGAAGTTAGCTTGCATTAACCATGATTCTATGACTCTTTTATATCACAATTAGCTTGGTCAATTGTATGTCATGAAATGAAATGTCCTTTTTAGCATGTTTTAAATGTTTTATGCTTGGCTATCATACTTGGTACATTGTTTTGTACTAACATATACTCTTGACTGAATTTTCCCCAAATGTAGGGTCTAACAGACATGTTTCTGAGTCTTGTGGCTAGTAGTTGAGTTCGTGATTTTCGAGCTTTAGTGAGTCCTCATGCTTCGAGGATGAAGTTTATTGTTTTCAGTTTCTTTCATGCATTTTTGTTTCGGACATGATGTATGGGCTAGGCCCAATTGCATGCATTCTATTGTATTAGATGGATATGATGAGACAAAATATGTTTAGACTTCCTCTTTTCTCTTATAAAATGTTTTGGACTTGGAATATTATTTTACTATTATTGTTCTATTTGTTATGTTGTGAGAACTAAGTGGTTTGTATGGAGTCCTTCGGGGTTCTATACACCATGTTACATATTTGGGGTACCCCTGGGTCATAACAAACATGGTTATCAGATCAAACGGTTTAGAATGGTCCTAGGATGTCTCATAAGCCACATCTAATAGAGTCTGGTTCATGAGTGTGAAGTGCGCCACATTTATGAGTGAGGCTACAAAATGAGTAGGAAACTCCACTTCTTTCATTACTCTTAAGTCGTGCAATAGAGTTTCACTCTATAAAGTCTCTCTCCTAATCCTTATCCTATGTTCTTCAGGATATGGCTACCCAAAGAGCTTATGCTAGAAGGAATGTGAGGGAGAATGAGGAACAAGAAGCTCCTTCCCAAGCTCCTCAAGTTTCGGTCGATCCTTTGTCTGAGCAAGTGTTGAATGCGGTGTTTAGGGCTGTTTTTCAAGTGTTGGATCAAGCGGTGACGGCCCAAGAAAATACGGAGGTTGTGGTTCTCGTGAACCCAAATGTGGGTACGACGGCTTCAAGAGTGAGGGACTTCACAAGGATGAATCCTTCAGAGTTTCCTGGTTCTAAGGTTTAGGAAGACCCTCAAGAGTTTATTAATGAGGTATATAAGGTGTTGATGATCATGTGAGTTATACCAGTAGAAAAGTGGAGTTGGCCGCTTGTCAACTAAAAGGAGTAGCTCAAATATGGTATAACAAATGGAAAGAAGGGAGACCGGAAGATGCGGGTACTCTTGATTGGGAGAAGTATAATGCCGCTTTTCTTGATAAGTTCTTTACCCTTGAGATGAGGGAAGATAAGGTGCTTGATTTCATTAACCTCCGGCAAGGGAGTATAAGTATGAGGGAGTATGATCTAAAGTTCACCCAAATGTCAAAATATGCTCCAACAAGGATTGCGGATTCAAGGGTTAGAATGAGTAAGTTTGTTTCAGGTGTGTCCAAAATGGTAGTTAAAGAGTGCCAAACCGCCATGCTCATTCATGACATGGACATCTCTCGTCTCATGGTGCATGCACAATAAATTGAGGAGGTAAAACTTAAGGAAAAGTCTAGAGAGGTAAAGAGGGCTAAGATCGGTGATGGAAATTTCTCTCATGCAAGGTCCGATGAACAAGGTCATCCTAAATTTTGACAAAGGTTTTCCGGTCAAGATTTCTCCAATGCTCCTCCAAAGTTCTCCGGCTAAGTCTACTTGTACTAAGTGTGGAAGGAAGCACGATGGTAAGTGCCTAGACAACACAGATGGTTGTTATGATTGTGGTAAATGTTGTCACAAAATGAGGGATTGCCCAATGCTTATGGCTAAAGGAAGAGAGGGAAATCAAGCTCCTCCTAGTGGTTTGGGTTCCAATTCTCCTAAGTAAAATCGCTTCTCTGCACTTCAGACTCGTGGTGAGAGAGAGAGTTCTCTCGATGTTGTTACCGGTATGTTAATTTTTTTTTAACTAGATGTATATGCTTTGCTTGATCTTGATGCTACTTTGTCTTTTGTGACGCCATATGTGGCAATGAGATTTGATGGTCTCCCTGATGTGTTGTTAGGACCTTTTTCTGTCTCTACTCCTGTTGATGATTCTATTGTAGCTACGAAGGTCTATAGAAAGTATCCCGTTTCCTTTTTCCATAGAGTTACTCTTGTTGACTTGGTAGAGCTTAATATGCTAGATTTTGATGTTATCTTGGGTATGGATTGGCTGCACTCTTTTTATGCTTCTATTGATTGTTGAACTCGTGTAGTCAAGTTTCAATTTCAAAATGAGCCTGTCCTAGAGTGGAAGAGGGGAAATTCTATGCCTAAGGGTTAGTTTGTCGCTTGTCTTAAAGCTTGAAAAATAATTTCTAAGGGTTGCATTTACCATCTAGTTAGGGTGAGGAATGTAGATTTCAAAACCCCTTCTCTTGAGTCGGTCCCCGTTTTAAATGAGTTTCTGAAAGTGTTTCCAAATGACTTACCTGGTATTCCTGCAGAGCGGGAAATAGACTTTGGTATTGACCTTCTCCAATACATGCAACCTATTTCTATTCCTCCTTACTGTATGACTGCGGTAGAACTTAAGAAGTTGAAAGAACAATTGAAAGATCTGTTAGATAAGGGTTTCATCCGACCGAGTATCTCTTCATGAGATGCTCCAATTTTGTTCATTAATAAGAAAGATGGTTCTCTTCCTATGTGTATCGACTATCGTCAATTGAACAAGGCGAATATTAAGAATAAGTATCATCTTCGAAGGATAGATGATTTGTTTGACCAACTTCAAGGGGCAAGTTATTTCTGTAAGATTAATCTTCGATCACGTTATCACCAATTAAGGGTGAGAGAAGATGACATTCCGATGATGGATTTTCAAACTTGGTATGGCCATTATAAGTTTTTGGTAATGTCATTTGGGTTGACTAATGCTCCAGCGACGTTCATGGATTTGATGAATATGGTGTTTAGACAATACCTTGACATGTTTGTGATTGTGTTCATTGATAAGATTTTGATCTACTCAAGGAGTGAGGATGAAAATATTTATCATTTGAGAATCGTGTTGCAAATTCTTAAGGACCAACAACTTTTTGCAAAGTTTAGCAAATGTGAATTTTGGTAAGGTCCATAGCTTTCCTTGGTCATATTATTTCAAGTAAGGGTATTGAGGTAGATCCCTAAGAATACGGATGCGGTCAAGAGTTGGCCTAGACCTCTAACTCCTTCAGATATTAGAAGTTTCTTGGGTTTGGTCGGTTACTATAAAAGGCTTGTTGAGGGATTTTCTTCAATTGCCTCTCCTTTGACGACTTTGACTCAAAAGAAGGCTAAGTTCATATGGACCGAGATGTGTGAGAAGAGTTTTCAAGAGTTGAAAGATAAACTTACTTCCGCTCCGGTGTTGACATTATCGGAAGGGACGAATGGCTTTGTGGTTTATTGTGATGTCTCAAGAATTGAGTTAGGGTGTGTGCTTATGCAAAATGGGAAAGTGATTGCCTATGCCTCAAGGCAACTTAAAGTTCATGAAAAGAATTATCCTACCCATGACCTTGAATTAGCGGCAGTTGTTTTTGCCTTAAAGATTTGGAGGCATTATTTGTATGGTGTGCATGTAGATGTGTTTACCGACCACAAGAGTTTTCAATATTTGTTCAATCAAAAAGATTTGAATCTTCGCCAAAAAAGGTGGCTTGAATTATTGAAATATTATGACATGAGTGTTCTTTATCACCCCAACAAAGCTTGCTCTTAGTCAGTTTTCTATGGGTAGTATGGCCCATATTGAAGAAGAAAAGAAAGAGTTGGTTCGACATGTTCATAGATTTGCTCGATTAGGTGTTCAATTGGTGGACTCCACCAAGGGTGGTGTTATGGTTCACAATAGTTCTGAATCGTAGTTTATGGCGGATGTTAAAGCCAAGCAAGGTTTTGATCCATTATTGGTAGAATTGAAAGAAGTGGTGCTTAAGAAATCCGTTGAGGCTTTCTCCCAAGGGGGAGATGGTGTACTTAGGTACCAAGGTCGTTTGTGTGTTCAAAATATTGATGACTTGAGGGAACAAATCTTGACAGAAGCCCATAGTTCATGATATTCCATTCACCCGGAATCCACTAAGATGTACCGTGATTTGCGGGAAGTCTATTGGTGGAATGGGATGAAGAAAGATATTGCGGGATGTGTGGCTAAGTGTCCAAATTGCCAACAAGTTAAGGTTGAGCATCATAGACAGGGAAGTTTATCCCAAGACATTTAGAATTCTTACTTGGTAGTAGGAAGACTTGAATATGGACTTTATTGTTGGTTTGCCTCACAGCCAGCGACAACATGACTCTATTTGGGTGATAGTAGATCGGATGATGAAATCGGCTCATTTCCTTCCCGTGAAGGTTTCTTTTTCGGTGGAGAACTATGGCAAGTTATACTTGAGAGAAATGGTAAGGTTGTATGGAGTGCCTTTGTCCATTATTTCCGATCGTGGTACCCAATTCACTTCTTAGTTTTGGAAGTCATTCCAAAAGGACCTTGGCACTAAGGTTAAGCTTAGCACGACCTTTCATCCCCAAGCTGATGGGAAAGCGGAGCGTACCATCCAAACTTTGGAAGATATGTTAAGAACTTGTGTGATTGATTTTAAGGATAATTGGGATGATCATTTGCCATTGATTGAGTTTGCATATAATAATAACTATCACTCGAGTATTGGTATGGCTCCATTTGAGGCTCTTTATGGTAGGAGGTGTAGATCTCCTATAGGTTGGTTTGATGTGGGTGAAGTTTCCCTAATACATCCCGAATTGGTACATGAGGCCATAGAGAAAGTTAGACCTATTAGAGGAAGGTTGAAAATGGCTCAAAGTCGGCAAAAGTCATATTCCGATGTGGGAAAAATGGATTTTGAGTTTGATGTTCATGATTGGGTTTACTTGAAAATTTCACCCATGAAGGGTATGATGATGTTTGGTAAGAAAGGGAAGCTTAGTCCCCTATATGTAGGCCCATATCAGATTTTGAGGTGTGTTGGTAAAGTTGCTTATGAGTTGGCATCGGTGCATCCAATTTTTCCATGTCTCCATGTTGAAGAAATGTGTTGGTGATCTGACATCCATAGTTTCCTTCGAAGGGTTGGGAGTTGATGAAAGTCTTTGTTATTAGGAAGTTTCGGTTGAGATTTTAGACCGACAAGTCAAGAAGTTGAGAAACAAAGAAGTAGCTTCCATGAATGTTTTGTGGAGGAATCAGTTAGTTTAGGGTGCTACTTGGGAGGTTGAGGCAGATATGATGTCTCGATATCCTCATCTCTTTCCTTCTACTCCTACTCCAGCTTGAGGTAATGAGTTCCTTTTGGTTTGACCTTTGTTTTGGAGTCATGTGTTTTTATGTGTTTCCATGATTTCCTTATGTTATGCATGTTCATGAAAACTTGTGTTTTGAAAGAAAATGAGTTTACATGATTGATTTTCGTCATGTTGTTGTGCATTGAGTATGAGTTGCCTATAGACTTCATGAGATGAATTGATTAACATGCTTTAGCTATGCTTTTTGAGAGTGAATTACATATAGGCTCCATGAGATTGTGTTGAGCATGCTTTTAGCTTCGAGAAGGTAGTTCCTCCTTGAACATGAGAAATTTTGAAATTTCATGCATATTGGGTTGCTAGATTGTAACACCCCGGAAATTCTATGGCCTAAGTTAGAGCCTCACCTTATGAATAATGACTTAAAAATAGTTAAAATGAGGTTTCTAAACCTAATTTAATGTAATTGACTTAGTTTGGAAGAGTAAAAGTCTAAACGTCAAGAAACGACCAAGACGTCCGGAAACTAGAGAAGAATGTGTCCTAGTGTGTCCTTAGGTTGTGGGAAGATTTGGGAGTGTCGTATGATGGTTTAATCTTGTAAAAAGGTTTAATTTA
>JAJOOO010003528.1:0-71956 GCA_029582685.1 Solanum piurae
TTGATGTTTTTACAAATTACATGTATAATGTATCATCTATAAAGTATAGTATTTCACAAAAACAACAAGATACAAAAATAGTAATGTATCATGCTAAATATTTGGTCATGATACAATAATTTAAATTAATATTACACGTATCACACATTAACCTGTTGATCTCTAAGCAAACACTTTAAATGCAAAATTACTTATTTAATGTATCTAATTAATATGAGTATAGTACTTGTCAATTTATACAAGAAACATAAATATTAAAGTATCACATTGTATAGTAATTTCGAAAATACAAATAAAAAAATGAATTAACAACACAATATATGTAATTCCATACCTCTGAATTCTGATAGTCAGATCTATTCTACTATGAAATTAAAGCTCTGATCTATTTTATACATTGCAAATCGAAGCTCATATTTTTTCCAAATTTTTGAATGTTAGATCTTTTTTTTCAAGATTCTTCATTGTCTCTGCAAAATCAAAACATTCATGGTGTATCTTCCCAATTTTTTTTGATAATTTTGAATCAAAATTGAAAGAATTTTCGATGAATTGGGAGAAGAAAGTTGAAATCTATCACTTACGTATCGTTCATAACTCACCTTGGTTTTGCAGATTCTTGAATGTATTCATCATGTATCGGCTATTGTTTTCGACTTTTTTAATCTATTACGATTTGAGTAAGAATTGAAAGAAGAAAATTTGAATTGTTTGAAGCCAAATGAATTTGGAATAGAATTGAGAGAAGAAAAATTGAATTTTGAATTGAAGGTGGGCAGATTTGGAAGAGAATTGAGACAAGAAAATTTAAATTTTGATTTGAATCTGTTAAGATTTGGAAGAGATTGAAATCAATTAGATTAGCGTGATTTGGGGAACTCACAATCAATTTTATATTCTCTTTCCTTTAAAAGTGTAACTGAATTTGTTTTAATGTATCAAATTTAAATTTTAATGTATCCGAATAACATTGATTTTAAGAGATTTTTGTAAATTGAAAAAGAATAGGGATGAATTGTAATTTAGATCCTTACACTATTGGATATATGTAAGTTATACTATAATTTATGTCAGAAAACAGGGCTTTTTAACAGTAAAACCTTTTATTTCAATCAACTTATAACTCATTTTGTATAAAAATAGATTTTATTCAAGAGCTGTAATTGGAATTAAATCCTGTTTGACATTGCTGATGGGAGGCCAAAAATATTTTTTTTGGGAAAAAAAATATTTTTTAAAGAAAAATCAACTGTTCGACAAATTCATAAAAGTGTTTTTAAATGAAAGTAGAAACAATGTTTATGTTGTTGGGAAGAATTCAAAAAATTTGCTTCTTAAAAAAATACATAAGCGAAACGAAAAATTATTTTTTTAAGACTAAATATATCTTCCATATATACATATTTATCAATATATCTTCCATAAGTTTCATTCAAAATATTTATTTTATATTTTTTATATAATGATTTTTTTTATTTCATTCAGGCGATATGTCCAGAGAGATTGGAAATGAAAGGAAAATGAAGTAAAGTGGATCGAATGGGTGAGGTTTTAATTCCGAATTTGGCCGGTTTAATTTTGGTGACATACCTAAAAAAAAATGGTTTTGCAACAATTTAAGGAGCTTCAAAGGGAGGACGAATAAAAGCTGAGAAAAATAAATGTAGCATTCTTGTCTATCGATTACACTTTAAGGAACCTGTCAAACCAATTGCTTGCTTCCTTTACCATCAATGGAGTCATTTGATGACCAATACCAGCTTGAACTATCAGCTGAAATGTTACAAAGAACAAAAAAAATAAAAAATGGCATGGAAAAAGAAGTTATATGTAGAAGAAACATTAACGTTTTCAACTGAATTCCTACGACAATTTTACCATATCTTGAATAACTTTGTACCTTGAAATTAAGTGGACAGTCAGCATCTGCACAAGCTTTACGAGCACTTGACGTTGGAATATCAAGTCCAGTAATTGGACAACGAGGATCTTCCTCTCCTACGTATCACAAATGTAGAGTTATCTTCCGGCTGGCTATTAGCACAAATTTTGAAATGGTGATGGCATAAAATATCACAAATCGTATGAACCGATAGATCATACCATTTAAAATCAGCAAAGGGCGTGGTGCAATGACCGGCACTGTATATGGTGAATCAAATTGAGAAGCCAAACCTGGAGCAATTCTGTCCCAGACCTGGTCATGTATTCTAATTAACGTCAAATAGAAGTGTCTTTGTTTGATGAATAATTATCATGAGAAGTTGACAACTTCTAATACTACATTTTGGAAACTGATAGCTATAACACAATGATCAAGTCGCTTGCTCGACATGCAAATAGGCAAGAAAGGGTACTAGAAGGATGAAATCCTGACCTTCTCAACCACTTCTTTGTCAATTTCATTCTTGCCTAAATCGGAACGTGCTTCTGAAAGGACAAACAAATGATATCTCTGGTATGTTAAAACCCACATAAAGAACACTAATAAGAAGCTGATAAAACCAATTACAAGTTATAAACTGGTTTGTGTCACCTTCAAACACATCTTTGATACTGTCAACTCTTGCCTGCCATAGATCATGCTCAATAGCCCACCGAAATCCCTGCAACCTCATCATAAGAACTCCATAACAGATCTCCTATTGATATATCCGCAACTCTTTCCTTATCTTCACACAAACTAATACTCAAGTAAGGGTCACCTGAACTCCGATTATAGGAACAACCACTGAATAGCGAGTGTCGGCAAATGCAGCAAACCATGCATGCATACCTGCAATACAGAACATATATGAACTTCACATGTTTACGAAACAGTTAGATATTGCATGTAAAGTGACTTGCCTAACCTCCAAGTGATTCAACAGTAATTCCTATCCTTGACGAGTCGATATCTTCCCTCTCTGTTAGATAATCCGCCAGTTTTATCAAGTCCCACACCTTCAAAATTTGCAGAGAAGTATTATTTTCAGAGGCTAGATATTAGATAATAAGTGCTGCGGTTTGAGACTGAAAATTGTACTTTATCAACAACAAATCTCCATTTTCCTTACCGTATCATAAACAAAAGGCATTGTATCACCTTTTTTCCATGACGATATAAGGGCCTGTATTGTAGAAAAAAACAGCAAGGCTGATCAACTCGATAAAATAGTATCATCCAAGCATTCAACGTAAAGAAAATAGTACGGCAAGTTCAGTTCTTGATTTTTCCTCCTCCTTAATATGAAGCCAATAATAACAGGGTAATAAGTACTCGCCCATATTACTTATACACCGAATGAGCGAAGTACTTGTACAGGCGCAACAAAATGGATCCTTCAAAACAAAAAGGCCAAAGGTTTTGCTACTAAATGCAGAACAATTGTACATACTACAAGTTTAGGACAGTGCACCAATAGCCTATTGGACCTAAGTGTACTTTTTTGTCTGAGAAGATAACCAAGAGTAAAACTGAAGCAAAGAGCAAATGCACCTGTTCTTACATCACGATATGTTGTCATATTGGTGGCACGTTCTCCATGGTATCGAGAATCAATTGCTACAGCTATGTATCCCCTCGAAGCATATGCCTGAATCCAAAAAAAAAGCAAAAAAGAGAATCGTACATAGAATTGTCATTCATTTCTTCTGCTCGATGGTAATATGGGGAGTACTTTTAAGAAAACAGAATATCACCTGAAGCAATGGCCGTAACCACTCTTTACATTTGTTTGTACTATGCAGGAAGACAATAGCTGGCCTCTTTTTCTTATTGGTTTCCTTCATGCTCAATACCAAGACAGGCAACTGTCCTTGCTCTCCTTCCTGGAAACAGTGAGTTCATGCGCAATACTTATAGATGAGACATTGAGAACATTACTTCTGAAAAATGACTATTCCAACATTTATCTTCATTCAATTCATCTGATTCTTCTTGTAACAAAAGAATTATTAATGATGCAGCCACTTCATTTGACTGCTTATCTTTGACACTCTTATTTACTTTCAAACTCTATTGAGGCACTCCAGTCCAAATATAGTGAAATGAATAGTGAGGATTCAGATAGCCGACCATAATTGGACATATGTTTAGGTGATCGCACCTTGTTGTTGATGTTACGGTTCCTTACATATATGCTCCACACTGTTTCGCTATTAGTTATCATATTTATCTCCGCTGCCATTTTTTGATTTAGTTACTACTTTGAATTGCTTCACGTGAGTTGAGTGTCTTCCAGAAACACTTTCTCTACCTTCAAGAGGTAGTGGTAAGGCCTGTGTACACTCTACCCTCCCCAGATCCCACTTTGTGGGATTTCACTGGGTATGTTGTTGTTGTAGTTGCTTAAAGCATAGTCATTTTTGTTTTATAGAGAAAATCCATCTGACACAATAGTACTCTCTTTAGACTTCATACATAAGAGAAGTGAAAACTTCGAGCAAAACAACTGGTAAAAAAGTTATATCCCAACTACTATGATTAAAGGGGTCAAAGCATAATATTCTATCTCTCGGTATATACTTTTTTTCCTGCACATTAGGGGACGGAGGAAAGGGGAACACAATATTTCTACTTTCATTAACACTTATGATGGGGAAAAAAGGCACAATTCAAATTTATCCTATAGTCTATTACCTTTGTAGAAACTATTTGCATTTAAGAAATCATAAGAAGGAAACGAAAAAATAGAAATCATATAACCTCTGTGGTCAAGTAGAAATTTTGCTCCTGAAGAAGTTCCTTCATATTGAGAATATCTTCTTTAGGGCAAGATGCCATTACCTGTATTGACAAATATCATCTGTAAAAATGACGGAAAGTATGTGCAGAAACAAAAATATAAAGCTTGTGAAGGCGTTGTATGACCTCACTGAATATTGGCTTTGGAAATTCCTGATATAATGGATCATTCACAGGTTTTCCAGGTATCACACAGAGTGGAACTGGAAGGAATTACATATAGGAAAATAACAACTTCTTTGATTAGTCTCAAGGAAGTAAGACAAGAATCCACCAAGTCTACCAAATAAGGATAAAAACAAACTAATCTCAACAATCGACGTGTGTAGTTGAAACAAGAAAATCCAGTAGCAGAGTGATATTGTTGGGATAAGTGGCTATGGGTCATCAGACTACGTAACTATGAAAATGTACTAAGCTGTTTGGACTCTCCAAACATATTGTCATACCGTGTCAAATGATCCACAAATGCACTACTTTTAGAGGATCCAATCCACACCTGATGACATTTCTGAAGAGTCCGAGCAACATAGAAAATATGGAAGAAACACTTGCAACACACCCCATAAAGCCCAACTTTTACTTTATCTATGTCCTCAATCTAGTTCACTAAGTGCCCCTATTCGGGAAGGACCTTCTTTAACATCCAATAATAGTGAGAATATTGTGTTAAGTTACTATAGTGAAATTCCCCATCAACTACCTGAGCGGATGAAAAAGTGAAGCACCATTTGACCTCCCCTACTTTGTCAATTACAGTCACCATATCTATTCTATTCCCGAAAGTGCACAGACAGATAATCCTTTTTTTTTCGAACCGTCTTGTTTTCATGCCTCCACGGCAGTCGTTTATGAAAAATTTATAGGGTTACTTTATTAAAATTTCATTTTTGAAAAGTTGAAACTTAAAAAGAAGTATCACAAGTTTGATACAACCCATGCCAAAATCAAAATAAATAAACAACAAACACAAGTGCAAAAGGTGGATAGTCAATATATTTTGACTAGTTGCCAAAGAAAAGTGAAACAAATGCTCCCTCCTTCTCAATTTGTTTGTTTCACCTTCTGTTTTAGTCCATTTCAATACAATTTTTTTTCCGACAACTCTTTATCTTTAATTTTAATTTTCCTCACGTCATTTTTAAGATTACAAGATAAATAACATTTTGATACATTCTATATTTTTTTACTTCAAGTCATTTTTCTTAAATTTTGTGTCATATATATTGGTAACGAAACCTTCTTAAAGGTCTCAATGTAAGTTATATAAGCAATATATTAATCTTTTTCTTCAACAACACTCTCGATGCAGTAGTATCGCCCTTTGTAACAATCAAGACTAGTAAGTCCATCCGTCCATACACTAGAAGATTCGGCCGCTACTGCCCCGCTTCTTCAGGTGGAACTCCAAGTTGAGGAGTTACTCGGAATGCTGACAATATATCAGTATCCTTGATTTGGTACTTAGTAGTATAACAAGTTAATTTTGTAAAAGTCAAAATGGACAAACAAATTGAAATTGAGTGACTAATATACAGCTCCCAAACGGAAAATACTTTGATGCCTTCATTACTCATCAACACAAGGAAACAAAACAAATAGAAGAGAAAACATAGGTCATTCTCATAAACACAAACAAATAAGAAAGTGTTTTGGTATTTTTCAATTGTAATTTGTGTTCTATAATTTTACGGAACAGAAAGCAATATATATAAAGAAAAAATGACCTTGAGGAGTACGACGGGTGCGAAGGAGGTGAAGAAACTGAGAGCGGAGTTTGTCGGCATCAATCGACATTATTTTGTTCATATTTTTTGAAACTCTGCCGTATGGCTGGGCGGACTGCATCTGCAATATGGATCCCACGCCTCTCACTAACATTGCTGCGCCCCTGATGGATGGATAAGAAAAGACACCAGGAATTTAGTAGTTTAAATATTTAAAAACTTATCAAGTTTGGTCTTCTATGCCTCGAGAAATTAAATCTTTTAGCAATTTTTTCTCTTGTTTCTTTCTCTCCACTATTTTTTCTTCAAATTAATTTTATGCTAAGAACCTTAACTCAACGATTTAAAATAAAATTCACGAGAAAAGAAAATATAAGTCGTAATTTTATTCAACATAGTATAAAATGAAGCATATTATTGCTACTAATGACTTGAATATGCTAAACTTTATTATAAAAAGAAAAAAATTATTACCCTTTAAATTCAAAGTTTGTACTCCAATGACTTCATTGAACGAAATTTGTTTAATTTTTAAGAAATTGAAATTTATAAAATGATAGATTTGCATTTTTTTTTAAATAGATCAATTTTATTAGTCTATTCATTGTATTTTACGTAAAATTTTTTGAGTAAATTAAATAAAATTCACACTAATTAGCATATTCAAGTGCGGATTCAAGTCATTAACAATAATTATATGCTTAATTTTATCCTCCATTGAATAAAATTAGGACTTATATCTTCTTTCCTCATTAATTTTATTTTGAATTGTTGACGTTATTGTTCTTTTCATAAGAGTAGTTTGATGAAAAAAGGGTGGAGACAGAGAAACAACTTAAAAATTGGGTTAAAAATTTAATTTCACGAAAATTTCCATTAATATAAACCTAAGCTATTTGTATTTTAAAAAATGAAACAAGACCAAACCTGATAAGTTTTTGAATACTTAAAGGACTAAAATCGGTAAGTGTATAGTTAAGGGACTAAAACCGGTAAGTGTATAGTTAAGGGACCAAAGCTAATAAGTTTTTGAATAGTTAAAAGACTAAATTCGTCAAGTGTATAATTAAGAGACCATTTTAGACCTACTCCTATAGTTATGAGATTATTTATGTCATCTTCTCTTATTTAGTACTAATATATACATATTTGTACGATGTTATTAATTATATTGAATTAGCTAACAATATAAGCAGGAAATTCACCATAATTTTAGTTCTCATATAAGAATTATAAAATTCAAAATGACACGAATTGTTACCTTTTTATTTTTTTGGATGAATCATTTTTTTTATTTCATGTCTGATTATAAATCGAATGGTCAAATTAAATCGAATAAAAAATAATAAATGTATATTATATTTGATTTAATTTAATTTTAAAAATGAAATAAATTAATTTAATTGTGATTGATAACGAATTCATGACCATCCCTACCTTAGTTCTCTGTCAAATTCGAGTTGAAGGAATTCGTACTTTTTGTTGCCAACAACTATGCCTATTACTCAATTAGTGCCGTTAATTGGTGATTTAAAAGGAGTAATGTTTGATTTTAACTTGAATTTTTGTTTAAACGTGTCACTTGAATTTTGTAAGTTTTTTTTGTTTTTCATAAATGTACAAATTCTACGATTTGTGAAAATTATATAGATTCCTAAATGCTTATACAACTTACCAAATTAGTAAAAGTATAGTTAATATATAAAATAGAGCAACTTTCACACATAGCAAACACAAAATTCATATTTGTATATTATAGCAAAGTTTGCATAATTGCGCTCCATAGCAAACATAAATATGTATATTTCGCTATACATATACAAAAGAAAGCAGTTGTATAATCTGTTTTGGTATACATACACATAAAGGTCAATTGTATAAAGTGAGAGATGCGAGTGAGCGAGCGAGATCTGGGAGAGTGGCGAGCGAGAGCTGGGAGAGGGGAGAGAGGGGAACGAAAATATATGTATATATACAATTTTCACGCATTTAATACATTTGCGTTTTTGTATAAAGTGAGAGAGGCGAGTGAGAGAGCGAGATCTGGGAGAGAGGCGAGCGAGATCTGGGAGAGAGGAGAGAGGCGAGCGAGATCTGGGAGAGGGGAACGAAAATATATGTAAATATACAATTTTCTCTCGCTTTATACAAACACAAACGCATTTTATACAATTTGCATTTTTTGTATAAAGTGAGAGAGGCGAGTGAGAGCGAGATCTGGGAGAGTGGCGAGCGAGATCTGGGAGAGAGGAGAGAGGAGAGAGGGGAACGAAAATATATGTATATATACAATTTTCTGTCGCTTTATACAAACACAAACACACTTTATTCACTTGCGTTTGTATAAAAAATGAGAGAGGCGAGGGAGAGAACGAGAGTGGCGAGCGAGATTCACCGGGAGAGAGGTGAAATAACAACAGTTTGCTATGGGGTACAATTAAATCAAACTATATTTATAGCATTTAATTTGAATTAATAATTTGCTATTATATACAATTTTCCCTATAAAATATCAAAATATCTCAAGACGCCATATTAATAGTTGTGTATTTTCATGTTCCTTTTATAAATAAGTGTTCACAATTACGTGTTATTACGAACTTTCAAACACATAATTTTACAAGAATTCAGTAGTCACAATTACGTGTCAACTTTTACATTTTACAATAATTGAAATCACAATTTAAAATTACATGTCCTACTTTTAAGAATTTGGATTTGAAATTATGATTTAAAGTTGAAGTTGAAATTTTGTGCAAATTTCATAAAAAATGCTAATTTGAGATTTAATGACTCATATTTTTATATTTTTTTCTTATTGTGTTCTAAACTATTACAATCACAGGTTGTCTCTCGAGTAGCACTTGATTTGATGTCGCACCATGACGAAGATTGACTTAGTTAGACGATTTATGGATCAAAGGATCCCCATAGTAATTATACATTTCCGTAGTTTATTCTTGTTGTTTAGGATTTCTGCTATTATCTTTATGAACTTGGCGTTTCACTCACACTTATACCTGGTTACATTATTCATTACCTATGTGACATCTTCACTAGACATATTGTTCAAGTCTTTACATGTTATATATGGTTCCGGCTAAAGTTTGATTTATCGGATACCGGATCAAGTGTTTTTCTGTGAAAACTTATCCTTGCTTCTGATAAAAGGCGCTTGTTGTACAACTGTCTGAAATACAATATTTTATTAATTGTCTGTGTTCGTTCGGCCACTAAACTCCACTCATAAATGAAGATGTGGACCACCTTTAGTCATAAGTCAATTTTATGCCATTGTAATGTTTTGAGTCATGACTTGGCTTCACCTGAAGAAGCTTCACCTCTAAGAGAAGATTAGTTTTAATTCCTTATCAAATATTAGTATACACTACTAAAAAACTGCCAAAAAAAGACGGAAAAAAGTGACGGACTGCGTCGCTTTTTTGGCCTAAAGCGACGGAAAAGCGACGCAGTCAATCTCGTCACTTTTTGGCATGACGCTTTTCCAAAAGCGACAGACTACGTCGCTTTTATTTTTTTAAAAAAATATTTCTTTGAAGAATGCGACACCATCTGTCACTTTTTTTAATTTTTAATTTTAAAAAAGAGACGAAGTCCGTCACTTTAATTAATTTTTAATTTTTTTAGAATCTTGAAAAGCGACGAACAATGAGACGCCGTCTGTCACTTTTTTGGAAATAAAAATTTGAAAAATCCAAAAAAGCGACGAACTAAAAGACCCTGTCCGTCGCTTTTATAGGTTTTTAAAGAAATAAAATCTAGAAAAGCGACAGACAAAACCACCCTGTCTGTCGCTTTTTCTGCAACTTTTTTAACAACAAAAACTATCAATTTCTGCAGCCCACCGGTAAAAGCAATTCAATTCAATTCATCCCCAATCCAACACAAAACATTATAAAGAAGCTACACAAAATATAAAACAACAAACATAAATTAACATTCAAAAATATCTAAATCACAATTTAAAGACTTATAAAGTCTTTCAAAATTATAAATAGTTCATAAAGCCTCTAAACAACTGAGATGGATGTCGGGACAAGACCCACGACATCCTAATGAACTATCTAATACTGAAAGAAATAAAAAATGATCCTCCAGAAAGCAATGAGGCTCACCACAAGACTCTAAGTGCTCAACTGGATCAACGATGCGCTGAATGTTGATCATGATTACCTGTGTCTGTATCATAAGAAGATGCAGGCCAAATGGCATCAGTACATTGAATGTACGAGTATGCGAGGGGAATTCTAAAACAAGACATAAGCTTCAAAGGAATTGAAGAACTTACCAGACTCAACTCAACTTAATTGAACTCAATTCAATATAAAATAGTATAAAACAAATGCAATATAAAGAAAAAAAATTTAAAACATGGATGTCAACTCTGTGTAATTTGGAAATACAGTAATACTATGTATGTATGCAAATATACAAATTTAACTTTGAAATGTATGTAAAAATATAATTAAACTGTGTATATAAGAATACAATTACTTCTGTGGGAGTTTCTCTAACCGACAACCATCACTTAAGAGTTATAGTGATGATACAACATTTTTCCTCACGCTGCCAGGGGCGTCCTATACCTTGCCGAGGGTATAAAACCTAAACTACTAAGTGGATCCACTAGTCTATGCTAAAAAACACTAAAAAATCATCTAAAAAGTATGATCCTTTTCTACCCATGGTGGCTACATGGTTTATGGAGGCTGTGAGTTGTTTGGACTCTCCCCATATCGGTGCTCAATACTACTCCCAAAATATGATACTAGCTCTTCTGTTTAAAGACATACTTCTTTCTGTGATTTGAGATAATTGCTCAAAAGCTTAGCTCAAAGGATATCTTGGAAATCAAAGTTTCCTCTCTTGCTTAATTGTGAAAGCGTTTACTCTTTTCTGAAAACTAGCTCAAAGGCTCTTTGAAAATTAAGGTTTCCTTTTCTTGTTTAAATGTGAAAACATATTAAGCTCTTTGAGAATACATAGTCCCCATATAATTTTGAAGAAATGAGCTTCAATCTTTACTTCTTACTCTTTACTCAACTTGAACTTTAAGTCTTCAAACAAAGTTTAAAACATTTGCAAAAGACTTCTTGAAAGGACTCTAAGAACTTCCTAGACTTGGCTCTTAACTTTCCTTGAATTTGAATTTATAGATTCAAGGTTATGATTCATGTTTCTGCATGATTTCTAGATGTTTAGAAGTGATTAGGAGTAGTTAGAATCAATAAGAAGTGTTAGTACACTTTAGAAGGACATAAACGGGCTAAATAACGAAAAATGGGTGGGGGCAGATGACCCAGGCGTGTCCCTGGTGCTCCGCGCCATCCCCTGATTTACTGGGGATCCAAAATGGCGCACTGCTGGCGCGCCTCCCCAGCCTTCCTGGCATTATGGGGCCGTGTCGCGCCAGCCCCTTCCCAAGCAAACCCGACAAACTTTTCAACTCATTTTCTGACCTTAATTGGATTAATTTTGATTCTTTTACTCAATATCTCTTTATGTTCAGGTACCCAAAACATATACACAAGAATCTAACTCAAAGCAACTCTAATAATCGACATTAAACTCTTAAGAACTTCTCAATCTCATCCCAAATTCAAGAACGAAAGTTATTCAAAATACAACTCAAGAACATCAAATTCTCAATCTTTTTCGACGAAAATCACGCTGAATTAAACATGTTTGGCATGTGGGTGAACTAACCCAACGCTATGTGATCTCACATACCTCGTAGAATTGAATCCTTGGCGAAATCCACAATCAAACTTGAACGTTCTTGACGAACCTTTCCTTTTCTCCTCTTTTCTCCTTTCTCCAAGCCCTAGCGTAGATTTCCAATTTTTTAAACTGACCAAATTCTGATTTGACCCCAATTAAACTCCTAAAAACGGATTAAAATAATTGGGTAAGGAAAAGACTAAAATACCCTTCCAAAATCCAGTTTTAGACTTTCCTTATTTGAACATCCCAACTTCAAATGGTCATATCTCACTCGTACAAACTTAGAATCGCGCAAAATCGTCGGCGTTGGAAAGATTATTCCAAGATCTTTCCTACGATATCTGGAAACACACCTAACTCATATTGAGCTAGGAGTTATGGATGTTTGAAGTTGACTAAAAATCCAACTTAACATACTTAGCAAATTTTCCAGATTTTAATTATATTCTTTCCAAAAATGACTATTTCTACTTTTTAACTTCTTTATAGTTCTTTCTAGTTACGAGGTGTTATAATATCTCCCCCTTGAGAACATTCGTCCTCGAATGAGCTTACTCTTAGTAGGCTAAGGGTGTAACATGTAACATTCAGCTCAAACACCGAACAAGCAATGCAATTACAACATGCTAACTTATAAATGAAAGAGTACTAAGAAGAGGATTAGTACCTTGGTCTGGAATTTCTCCAGTTTCAAAGAGATGTAGATATCTCTTCTTCATATCTTCCCCAGCTTTCCAAGTAGCTTCCTCAACAAATTAGTTCCTCTAAAGGACTTTGACTAATGCTACTTCCTTACTCCTCAACTTGCAAACTTGGCGATATAGAATCTGGATCGGAATATCTTCATAAGATAAGCTATCCTTGATCCCAATATCTTCAGTTGATATGATCAATGATGGATCGCCCATGCACCTCTTCAACATGGAGATGTGAAAATCGGATGAACCATGACTAACTCTTGTGGTAGCTCCAACTCATAAGCTACATTACCTACCCTTTTTGATATTCTGTAAAGGCCAATATACCGGGGACTAAGCTTCCCCTTCTTACCAAATCTCATAACACCCTTCATGGATGAAACTTTCAAGTCTCCTAACATCGGTGTAGAATTTCTGAGGACTCTGCGCCGTTTTCAACCTTTCTTGAATCACTTTCACCTTCTCCATAGCTTGATGAACTAAATTTGGTCCTATCAACCCTGCTTCACCACCTTCAAACCATCCAATATGAGATCTGCATCTTCTCCCATAAAGAGCTTCATTAGGAGCCATTTGGATGCTAGAGTGGTAACTATTATTGTAAGCAAACTCAATAATAGGTAGGTGATCATCCCAATTACCTTTGAAATCAATCACACAAGCCCTCAACATATCCTCTAAGGTCTGAATAGTGCGCTCTGCTTGGTCATCTGTTTGAGAATGAAAAGCAGTACTTAAGTTCACCTTTGAACCCAAGTCTTTCTGAAAAGTTTTACAGAACTGTGCAGTAAAATTTGCACCTCTATCTGAAATAATCGAAACTGGTACCCCATGAAGTCTAACTACCTCTTGAAGATACAACTTGGCATAGTCCTCTGTTGTATGGGTAGTCTTTACCGGCAAAATATATGTTGATTTTGTCATTCTATCAACAATCACCCAAATCGAATCATGCTGCCTACGAGACCTTGGTAAACCTATGATGAAATCCATATTAATCATCTCCCACTTCCATTCCGGAATTTCTATATTCTGAGCCATACTGCCTGGCCTTTGCTGCTCTACTTTAACTTGTTGGCAATTCGGACACTTGGCCATAAACTCTGCAATGCCCTTCTTCATACTACTCCACCAATAAACTTCTCTCAAATTGTGATACATCTTTGTGGAACCCGGATGAATGGAATATCTGGTGCTATGAGCTTCCTCCATGATCCTTTTCTTGGAGTTCATCCACCCTGGGTACACACAACCTACCTTGATACCTCAATACACCATCTCCCCCTTGTTCAAAAGCCAATACTTTTTGCTTGTGAACATTTGCCTTTAATTCAAGCAAAATAGGATCTTGGTCTTACTTCTTGTTTACTTCTGACACGAATGATTATTCATCCCCATTCATCACCACCACTCCTATTTCTGTGGAATCCATTAGTCGGACTCCCAAGCGTTTAAGTCTATGCACATATTTTGCTAACTCTCTCTTTTCTTCTTCAACATGGGCGGTGCTACCTATAGACAACCTGCTTAAAGCATCAGCAACAACATTAGCCTTACCTGGGTGATAAAGAATACTCTTGTCATAATCCTTGAGTAATTATAACCACCTCATTTGTCTGAGATTAATCTCTTTCTGAGTAAACACATACTGAAGACTCTTGTGATGGGTGAACACATCCACATGAACACCATAAAGATAATTGCGCCATATTTTTAAAGCAAATACTATGGCAGTCAATTCTAGATCATGGGTTGGGTAGTTCCTCTCATGAACCTTCAACTGTCTGGAGGCATAAGCTATAACCTTGCCATTTTGAATGAACACACAACCCAAACCAACTCTAGACGCATCACAATAAAAACAAAGCCTTGCGTACCTTCTGGTAAGGTCAACACTAGGACAGTAGTTAACCTCTTTTTCAATTCCTAAAAGATTTTCTCACAAGCTTCAGACCATTGAAACATCACTGTATTCTGAGTTAACTTGGTCAAAGGGGATGAAATAGATAAGAACCCCTCTACGAACCTTCTATAATAACTAGCCAAACCCAAGAAACTCCTAATATCAGTTGGAGATGTGGGTCTAGGCCAATTTTGCACTACCTCAATTTTCTGAGTATTAACTTTAATTCCCTCTCCAGACACAATGTGGCCTAAGAACGCCATAGACTCAAGTAAAAAACTCACACTTAGAGAACTTGGCATACAACTCTCTATCCTTTAGAGTTTGGAGAACTATTCTGAGGTGACTAACATGATCTTCGTCATTCCTCGAATATATTAGTATGTCATTAATGAAGACAATAACAAACATATCTAAATAAGGTTTGAATACTCTATTCATAAGGTCCATGAATGCTGCAGGCGTATTGGTCAAACTAAAGGACATAACTAGGAACTCATAATGACTATAACGGGTCCTAAATGTTGTCTTTGGAATATCACATTCCTTTACTCTTAACTAATGGTAGCCATAGCTGAGGTTTATCTTAGAGAAACATGTAGCACCCTGAAGCTGATAAAAAAGATCATCAATTCTCGGAAGAGGATACTTATTCTTGATGGTAACCTTGTTTAACTAGCGGTAATCTATACACATCCTAAGGGAACCATCTTTCTTTCTCACAAATAAGACCAAAACGCCCTAAGGTGAGACACTTGGTTGAATAAAGCCCCTATCAAAGAGATCTTTCAACTGTTCTTTAAGCTCTTTCAACTCTGCTGGTGTCATTTTATATGGCGGAATGGATATAGGACGAGTATCTGAAAGAAGGTCTATATCGAAGTCTATTTCTCTCTTAGGAGGGACTCCAGGAAGATCATCTCGAAAGATTTCGGGAAACTCTTTTACTACTAGGACTGACTAAATAGGAGGTATCTCAACACTAAAGTCATTAATTCGGACCAAATGATAGACACACCCCTTAGAAACTAACTTCCTTGCCTTAAGGTACGAAATGAAACGACCCTTAGGCACTGCTGAACTACTTTCCACTCTAAGATTGGCTCATTTGGAAACTGGAACTTGACAACTCGAGTTCTACAATCAACTGAGGCAACAGGCATAAAACCAGTCCATATCAAGAATGACATCAAAATCTACCATGTCTAACTCAACTAAATCAGCCATGGTACTCTTGTGATTGATGGAAACGGGAAAATCACGATATACTCTCTCTTCTAGAATAGATTCACCAATAGGTGTAGAAACACTGAAGGGTTCACTAAGTTGCTCAGGAATAACATCAAAATTCATCGCAACATACGAAGTTACAAAGGATAAACTCACTCCTTTGTCTAGCAAAGGATAAACATTAGAGTTAAAGACTTGGATCATACTAGTGACAACATCTGGCGAATCCTCTTGCTCTTGGCGACTGGTGATAGCGTATAGGCGGTTTTCTCTTCCGCCAGTACCTGAAGTAGCTCCTCTAGGTGCAGCTCTGTCTGGTGGAGCAACTGAAGAAAACTAGGTTCCATTGCCCCCATTACCATTACCCTGCTTGTTTTTTGGACATTTTCGCATGAAATGACCATTTTGACCACACCTGAAGCAACTAGTTGAGCCCTCACGACATGTACCTGAGTGGTTCCTACCACACTTAGCGCATGCAGGAGGCTTACTACCCTCTTGCGCCATAATACCCTGAGAATATGTAGGTTTGGCTCTGAAATTTTGACTATTGTACTCACTTTTGTTCTTAGGTGCAGGTGTACTAGAAGATGATGGAGCATGTCCCTTCTGTTTCTGTTGAAAGGATGACCGGTTGGCATTACTCTTCTGCTTCCCGGACTCATTCCCTGTCTTAGCTCTCTTATTCTTGAACTCCTCTCTATCCCTCAGCTTCTCTTCTTCAACCTGCTGCACATAGACCATCAACCTTGCTATATCCATGTCACCTATTAGCATTGCAGCCTTACCTTTCTTACTCGACAGACGAGACAGCCCAGCAACAAATAAACCCATTATGCTCCTCATGTAAGCAACCATCTCCAGAGCATATCAGGAAAGTTGTGTGAACCTCAGACTATACTCATGAACGCTCAAAGAATCCTACTTAAGTGTGAGGAACTCTCATACCTTAGCCTCTTTCAGTTCTTGGGGGAAGAAACGCCCCAAGAAGGCCTCCTCAAAACAAGCCCAAATCACAGGTGGTGCTCCCTCAACTCGGTTCTTCTTCTATTGGTCGAACCATATCCTAGCGACCCCCTTCATCTGGTATGCAGTTAGTTCCACCCTCTCAGTATCAAAAACATGCATGATTTCAAAAACTTTCTGAAGCTCTTCAACAAAATTCTTTGGATCCTCAGTAACTGTAGAACCTCTGAAGTTCGGACGATTCATCCTTAAGAAGTCGCAGATCCTCGGAGTATCAGCCATTTTTTGTCGATTTCCTCTATGTTTCCCAGCTTGGTTGGTCACAACTTGGCTTAACACCCGGATAGCCTCACGAAAATCAGCATTGGTGACCTCTCCTTGGGGTTGCACTTCTGGTGCATTAGGTACCCCTTATTCCTGTGGTTCAACATTTCTCCTAGCCGGACGACCTCTGACTGCTTTTCGTAGAGGCATGATCTGAAAGACATGCGTAAGCACGAGTTAGAAGAAAGCTTTTAAGAGATCACACTCTAACGCACGAAATGAATATGAAAGAAGTGAGATAATTTCCTAAGTGTTGTAGCCTCCTAATTATAGATGTGGTGCGCTTCACACCGATAACTAGGACTCTACAAGCACGACTTTATAGACTCCCTAGGACTCTTGAAGTATATGCTCTGATACCAAGTTTGTCAAGCCCCGAACCTACACCCTGGGTGGGACTGGCACTCGAGAACCATTGATGGCCCCAACCGAACCCTTGGCCTGACTTACTTACTCAGCGGAAGACTTAAATATAAGAAAGAGAATCCAAATACAAGATAACTCAACAGTCTCAAAATTGAACTTAAAATGTTTCAAATATCAACATTTAACTTAGCCAAAGTGGCAACTTAAATATGAACATAAGCTAGTAACAAGAAAATGACGAATAAAATAACATCTGACTGTCTATCTATAAAGCCTCTAAACAACTGAGATAGATGTCGGGACAAGACCCACGACATCCTAATGAACTATATAATACTGAAAGCAATAAAAAGGGATCCTCTAGAAAGCAAGGAGGCTCACCACAAGACTCTAAGTGCTTAACTGGATCAATGATGCGCTGGATGCTGATCCTGTTTATCTGTGTCTACATCAGAAGAAGATACAGCCCAAATGGCATCAGTACATTGAATGTACGAGTATACGAGGGGAATTCTAAAATAAGACATAAGCTTGAAATGAACTTAAGAACTTACCATGCTCAAGTCAACTCAACTTAACTGAACTCAATTCAATATAAAACAGTATAAAACAAGTGCAATATAACGAAAATCTTTTTAAAACATGGATGTCAACTCTGTGTATTTTGGAAATACAATAATACTTTGTATGTATGCAAAGATACAAATATAACTCTGAAATGTATGTAAAAATACATTTAAACTGTGTATATAAGAATACAATTACTTCTGTGGGATTTTCTCTAACCGACAACCATCACTTAAGAGCTATTATGATGATACATCACTTTGCCTCACGCTGCCAGGCCATCTTATACCTTGCCGAGGGTGTAGAACCTGAACTACTAAGTGGATCCACTAGTCTATACTAAAAAGCACTAAGGAATCATCTAAAAAGTAGGACCCTTTTCTACACATGGTGGCTACATGGTTTATGGGGGCTGTGAGTTGTCTGAACTCTCCCCTATATCGGTGCTCAATACTATTCCCAAAATATGATACTAGCTCTTATGTTTAAAACCATACTTCTTTCTGTGATTTGAGATAATTGCTCAAAAACTTAGCTCAAAGGCTATTTTGGAAATCAAAGTTTCCTCTCTTGCTTAATTGTGAAAGCGTTTACTCTTTTCTGAAAACTAGCTCAAAGGCTTTTTGGAAATCAAGGTTTCCTTTTCTTGTTTAAATGTGAAAACATATTAAGCTCTTTGGGAATACATAGTCCCCATATACTTTTGAAGAAATGAACTTCAATCTTTACTCCTTATTCTTTACTCAACTTGAACTTTAAGTGTTAAAACAAAGTTAAAAGCATTTGCAAAAGACTTCTTGAAAGGACTCTAAGAACTTCCTAGACTTGGCTCTTAACTTTCCTTGAATTTGAATTTATAGACTCAAGGTTATGATTCATGTTTCTACATGATTTTTTGATGTTTAGAAGTCATTTAGAGTAGTTAGAATCAATATGAAGTGTTAATACACTTTAGAAGGACATAAACGGGCTAAATGACGAAAAATGGGTGGGGGCAGATGACCCGGGCGCGTCCCTGGCGCGCCGCGCCATCCCCTGATTTACTGGGGATCCAAAATGGCGCATTGCTGGCAAGCCGCCCCAGCCTTCCTGGCGCTACAGGGGCGCGTCGCGCCAACCCTTTCCTGGCAAACCCGACGAACTTTTCAACTCATTTTCTGACCTTAATTCGATTAATTTTGATTTTTTTACTCAATATCTCTTTAGATTCAGGTACCCAAAACATATACACAAGAATCTAACTCAAAGAAACTCTAATAATCGACATTAAACTCTCAAGAACTCTTCAATCTCATCCCAAATTCAAGGACGAAAGTTATTCAAGAATACAACTCAAGAACATCAAATTCTAAATATTTTTTGACGAAAAACACACTGAATTAAACATGTTTGTCGCGTGGGTGAACTAACCCAACACTATGTGATCTCACATACCTCGTAGGATTGAATCCTTGGCGAGATCGACAATCAAACTTGAACGTTCTTGACGAATCTTGCCTTTTCTCCTTCTTTCTCCTCTTTTCTCCTTTCTCCAAGCCCTAGCGTAGATTTCCAATTTTCTAAACTGACCAAATTCTGATTTGACCCCAATTAAACTCCTAAAAATGGATTAAAATAATTGGGTAAGGAAAAGACTAAAATATCCTTCCAAAATCTAGTTTTAGACTTTCCTTATTTGAACATCCCAACTTCAAATGGTCATATCGCACTCATACGAACTCAAAATCGTGTAAACTCGGTGGCGTTGGAAATATTATTCTAAGATCTTTCCTACAATATCTGGAAATACACGTAACTCATCCTGATCTAGGAGTTATGGTCGTTTGAAGTTGACCAAAAATCCAACTTAACATACTTACAAATTTTCTAGATTTTTATATTTTTTCCAAAAATGACTATTTCCACTTTTTAACTTCTTTCTAGTTACGGGCTGTTACAGTAACGTTCACAATCTTATAAAGTTCTAATATCCTACAAAAATTCAAGTTCTCTAAAGTTCACAACTTTATTTTTTAAAATCCTACAATAATTCAAGATTTCTAAAGTTCACAACCTAAAGTACTAAAATCCTACAATAATTCAAGATTTTTAACGTTTACAATCTTATAAAGTTCTAAAATCCTACAATAATTCAAGATTTCTAAAGTTCACAACTTAAAGTTCTAAAATTCCACAATAATTCAAGATTTCTAAAGTTCACAACCTAAAGTTCTAAAATCTTACAATAATTCAATATTTCTAAAGTTCACAATCTAAAGTTCTAAAACCCTACAAAATTCAAGTTCTCTAAAGTTCACAACCTAAAGTTTTAAAATCCTACAAAAATTCAAGTTCTCGAAAGTTCACAATTTACAGTTTTAAAATCCTACAAAAACTCAAGTTCTCTAAAATTCACAACTTAAAGTTCTAAAATTCTAGAATAGTTCAAGATTTCTAATGTTTCACAACCTAAAGATCTAAAATCCTACAATAATTCAAGATTCCTAACGTTCACAACCTTATGAAGTTCTAAAATCCTACAAAAATTCAAGTTCTCTAAATTTCACAACACCTTTAAGTTCTAAAATCTTACAATAATTCAAGATTTCTAAAGTTCACAACCTTAAGTTCTAAAATCCTACAATAATTCAAGATTTCTAAAGTAATTCACAACCTAAAGTTTAAAATCCTACATTAATTTAAGATTTCTAAAGTTCACAACTTAAAGTTCTAAAATCCCACAAAAATCAGGATTTCTAAAGTTCACAACCTAAAGTTCTAAATCCTACAATAATTCAAGATTTCTAAAGTTCACAACCTAATTAAAGTTCTAAAATACTAAAAAAAATTCAAGTTCATATCTAATTTCTCGAATTTCTAAGTTCAAGAATTTTCACGTTCAAGAATTTCTAAGTTCAAGAATATAATTCAAGTAACCCAATTTTCAACAACAATATAATACATATAAGCACAAATACAATGGCAAATTGAAAAATTTAACTAATCTTTAACTTCTAGCTTCTAATTATTTGTTAGTTCTAACTTCTAATACTTAATTTACAATCATATTTTAAAATCCCAAATTTTTCTAACTTCAACTTTCAAACTTACTAAATTCAAGAACTTCTAAGTTGAAAAATTCAACTAATCTAATTTCAACTTTCATATAATATCCAATATTTTTCTAACTTCAAAGTAATCTAACTTTCATATACAATTCAATCTTTTTCTAACTTCAACCGCCAAACATACTAAATTCAAGAATTTCAAAGTTGGAAAATGCAACGAATCTAACTTCTAACTTCTAACTTTATAACTTCTAACTTCTAATTATTTGTTAGTTCTAACTTCTAATACTCAATTCACAATCATAATTTAAAAAAAACCCAATTTAGAAGAAAACCCTAAAATTAAAAATCATCAATTCTCTCCCTAACTAACAATAATCAAATATACAAATTAACAACTGAATAACACAATTCATCAAACTAAAACAATATACTAATTTATAACAAACTAAATATTACTAGAATTGAAAAAAACTAAAATTAAACCTTAACCTTAACAAGTTAAGGAAAAAAGACAGTGGGGACGACGGGAGGCGGCGACGGGACTAATGCTCAAGGAGAGAAGGGAGACGACGGTGTGGGGTGGCGTGGGGCGGCGGCGGCACAACAGTTTGGTTTTAGAGAGAAGGGAGAGAAGAGAGAAGAGAGAGAAAGAGAGATGGGAAAATAGGGGGAAAACCCGCTCTTTGGTTCAACATAATTTAAAAAAAGCGACGGACAGCGTCTCATTGTCCAAAATTTTGACCAAAAAGCGAAGGACTAAGAGACGATGTCCGTTGCTTTTCTTAAATGTTTGACTAGTCATTTTGACCAAAGAGAGACGGACTTAGAGATGCCGTCCGTCGCTCTTTTAGAAATAATAATTAATCAATTAAGATTAATTAAAAGCGACGGACGTCGTGGTTAGTTTTTAATTTATAAATAATTATTTTAAATAAAAAGTGACGGACTGCGTTGCTAACTATATAAAATAATTAATTATTGATTATATATATATCTGGCGCAAAAATCCATGAAAAAAAGCGACGGACTAAGAGATGCCTTCCGTCGCTTTTTGTAAAATAATTTTAAAAAATATTTTTTTAATTTAAAAGCGACGGACGGTGTGGCAATTGGTGTTCCTTTTTGGAGAGGCGTCGTCCTTCACATTTTGGTAGTTTTTTTTAGTAGTGATACTCTTATGCTCAGTACAACTTCTCATGAAATTTCTCAAGTGTTAGAGAATATTGCTCTCCAAAGGGTTAAAAAAATATCCCTTTACTCTTAACATCTCTCTCTATCATGTCTTGTAAGATCATCTCTTTATCATTGATCCTCGTCGTCATTTTTTTCTGCCTTTACATCAGTTAGTATTCCTATGGTGGCAAAGAAGGAATGCCCAAAAATAACTTGCATCCTAGCATCTGCCTTAAAATCAAGAATTATAATATCGATTGGAATCACGAAATTTCTCACTTTAATGAGCATATATAGCTTCAACTATTCCATTCGAAGCTACATGAGATATGCATGCTAATAATAAAGTGATGGTGTTTGGACGTGGTTTTCCCAAGTCAAGTGCCTTGAACATAGATAAGGGCATTAGTTGATGCTTGCTCCCAGACCACATAGAGTGTGTCCAACATCTCTTTAACCAATTTGTATAGAAATGGTGAAACTCCCAAGATCCTCAAGCTTTTTGTGAAGCTTGCTAAAGATTACCTTTGAACTTCACTCTTCATTAAGTGCTACAGTTTTGTTGGGTTTTAAGGGTGTGAACAGGAAATGAAGGGTTGTGACTCTCCTGAAGGGTTGTGACTATGCCGAAGGGTTGTGACCTTTACGAAATGTTGTATCCTTTCAAAAGAGTTGTGACCATTCGAAAGGTTGTGCCTTTTCCAAAGTGTTGTGACCTTTCTGAAAGATTGTCTTCTTTCCAAAGGGTTGTGACCTTTACCCTTTGTTGGCTATAAATAGAGAGGCTTTCTCTCATTTTTCTGCATCAAATTCTTCCCTTCTTTTGCATACATTTCTTACAAAACAAAATCGATCGATCGTGTATGTGTGTGTGATTCATTGCTGTCATTTTGAGTTCGTTGAAATTATTGAAGTTTGAGGTACCGTTACTTCTTTAATGGTTAATCCGTTTTATCTTGGAGGAATTAATCTGCAACCTCGGATAGTTCTTTGTGTTTTTCTTTTAATATTTTATTATTTGTAGTTTGCTAATCTGAATACAGGAGATAACAAGCTTAAGAAATTTAAATTGATGATATTTTCTGTGGTAAGGAAATTACTTTATTTTCTGTGTTCTTTTTGTTAGAAAGAAAAAGAAGAAAAAAGAGAATTATTGTATCATATATTAAAAGTTTGGGATGAATTAGTACTACTTTAATATGTTTGAGTATATTTTCTGTAGTAAGTTTTTCTTGGATGGGTAAGATTATTATTATTTTCTTCCCAAGTGCATTCCAGCATTGCACCCTTTCAGTTTTCTTTTCAATAAGAAAAGTTATTTTGTGCATAAAGGTTTGCACTTTAAATTTTTATTCCAATATGAGAAGAAGTAAATGAACAGATGTTGTCTCCTAACAATATTTGAACATGAGTTTAGTTTCTCTTTGAAATTCAATGTCTTCTGAGGAAAATTGAAATATGATGGAAACTGGGAAAGAAGGAAAAACTTAGCAAGAAAAGTGACTTGCATGGAATCATTGCTGACAAATAGGATGTGGTTCAATGGGGGTAATAATCAGGTTTTATCTTTATTTCCCTTGATTTTATTTTTCTTTCCTTTATAAGTGATGAGATTTATTTCATAAATGTTAGGATAGATGATCATTATGTGATGATCTCAGAATATATCTTTATTAATATTAATATGTATTTTGTGTAGAGGAGAAAAAAGAAAAACTTTTGTAGTTTTCTACTCCATGTGAAATTTGATTGTGTCTGACTTTTGGAGACAAAAATCCTCTGATTTTTTACTTCTTTGGTTTGAAGAATATAAGAACTTTACAAACAAATCAGATTGTGCATTGGTTTGAAGAATATAGAAACTTCACCAATTTGTTAAATATTCTGTTTGAATGAATATTCTAACTTGAATAGTACACAATTTTCGTCAGAAATATTAAGGTTAAATGATTTGAAAAAGATAAAATATTCATCGTTAGCTAGAAACAGTATTGTATTTGAGGTTTTTAGAGATTAAAACCTTTTTGGTTTACTACTCTGTCTGAATGTAAAACTGATTCGAAGAATATAAAAAAAATCATCAGAGTTCAAGGTTCATTCGGTTAATGATTAGAGAATATAAAAACTTCATCGTTAAACTAGAAACAAGTTGTATAAAGATTGAATCTTTATTGTTAGTATTCTAAATACTAAGTGGTCTGTCTAATTGTGACTTAAAAGAAAAAAAACACTAGTGACATAAAATTAGTGATTTTTGTGCCTGCAATGGGTGTCTATATGGATTAAATCTCCAAAAGAATGTTTCGTGTTGCCAATGTGTATTTTGATGGTATACAATATGAAAGCATGGGAAAAATATGTGGAAAATAACTTCAAATACTTGAAAAATATTTTCGAGAACATATTTAAAATGTGGGGGGTTCTTTACTTGTGATAAAGACAAAATTAGACTTACTATCTAATTTAAATTTGAAAGTACAAGATATGAAATTTAATTACATTCTTGTATTATGTTATACCCACAAAATTCTTGTAGTATATTTGATATTGTGGTCGTTGAGTCTCTCTTTACTAGTATATGATATGACTAGTATAAAACCACAAAATTATATTACTCGTTCAAAAGAATTGTATTCTTTGATGAAAAAGTTTCACTTAAAATATTGTGATTTTTCATGAAAAGATATGTCTATTTTTTTTTTTGTATAGACATAAACATTGGTGAAAAGTGATATGTTATGTTTGTGTTGTAAAACAAACATTTGGGCCATATTGCCCTTATTGGATCGATGAGACTATGGTCATGGGTAATTCTATAACAAATTAAATGTTATGGACATACGGCAAGGTGTTGATTCTAAAACAATGTATGTATTTGAGAAACTTATAAAAAGTAAAGAACAAAATATTTGTGGAAAAAGGTTATCTCACAAAAGGTCTTTTCAAACTTAGTATTTCTGTTTGTTCGTACTTGGTTGAATCAAATTGTTTGTGACATAAATGCTTGGGACATGTCAATTACAAAACCTTGCAAAAAAACTATCAACTTAGAAGTTTTTCCTAACTTCTAGTGCAATAAATCAAAATGTCAAGTATGTGTTGTTCAATTATTTTTCTTTTACTCAATATTTAAAGTTGAAGTTGAAATTTTGTGCAAATTTCATTAAAAATGCTAATTTGAGATTTAACGACTCATATTTTTATATTTTTTCCTTATTGTGTTTTAAACTATTACAATCACAGGTTGTCTACCGAGTAGCACTTGATTTGATGTCGCACCATGACGAAGATTGACTTAGTTAGACGATTTATGGATCAAAGGATCTCCATAGTAATTATACATTTCCATAGTTTATTCTTATTATTTAGGATTTCTGCCATTACCTTTATGAACTTGACGTTTCACTCACACTTATACCTGGTTACATTATTCATTACCTCTGTGACATATTCACTAGACATGTTGTTCAAGTCTTTACATGTTATGGTTCCGGCTAATTGCTAAAGTTGATTTACCGGATACCGAATCAGGTGTTTTTTCAGAATGTTTCAAGTATTATAATGTCATGAAGTCCATGATCTCGCGGTGCCAATAAGTCTTTAAAGACTTACCTTGCTTCTGATAAAAGGCGCTTGTTGTCCAACTGTTTGAAATACAATATGCTATTTCGTCCGGCCACTAAACTCCACTCATAAATGAAGATGTGGACCAACTTTGGTCATAAGTCAATTTTATACAATTGTAATGCTTTGGACCATGACTTAGCTTCACATCTAAGAGAAGACACAAATATTTTTTAGTTTTAATTCCTTATCAAATATTAGTATACTATTACACTCTGTACAACTTCTCATGAAATTTCTCAAGTGTTAGAGAATATTGCTCTCCTAAGGGTTAAAAAATACCCCTTTACTCTTGAGATCTCTCTCTATCATGTCTTGTAATGACAATAGCGATATTTTGGGTTGTTCATTTTCTCTATTGTTGCAGGGATTCTACATATGTCTCCATAATGCGAGGGTGCAAATAACACCTTACATATATTAAAG
Source organism: Solanum piurae (assembly GCA_029582685.1). Classification (NCBI taxonomy): domain Eukaryota; kingdom Viridiplantae; phylum Streptophyta; class Magnoliopsida; order Solanales; family Solanaceae; genus Solanum; species Solanum piurae. The sequence continues at coordinate 26,526 of JAJOOO010003528.1, forward strand.
ATCATCTCTTTATCATTGATTCTCATTGTTATTTTTCAGCCTTCACATCAATTAGTATTCCTACGGTGGAAAAGAATGAATGCCCAAAAATAACTTGCATCCTAGCGCCAGCCTTAAAATCAAGAATCATAATATCAATTGGAATTACGAAATTTCTCACTTTAATGAGCATAGCTTCAACTATTTCATTCGGAGCTATATGATATATGTATGCTAATAATAAAGTGATGTTGTTTGGACGTGGTTTTTCCAAGTCAAATGCCTTGAACATAGATAAGGGAATTAGTTGATGCTTTCTAACATATCACATATATAGAGTGTGTTCAACATCTCTTTCACCAATTTGTATAGAGAGGGTGAAACTCCCAAGATCCTCAAGTTTTTTGGGAAGCTTGCTCAAGATTATCTTTGAACTTCACTCTTCATTAAGTGCTACAGTTTCACTATCACCTAGGAGTGTTTTGCATGCCACTATATCATGTACATATTTTGCATATTTCAACATATTTTTCAGTGCACCTATCCATTATGTTTATATGTAATTATTTAAAAATTTCGAAGAACCTATTGAAATTTGCCTTCTCTTAGTTCTTTTCCAACCTCCGAAGTGTTGGTGGAGTACACTTTGGGATAGGTATTTTATGTCAACAATGTCGTCTTCTTCATCATTAATTTCCAGCTCTTCACTACTAACTGAATCTCTTACGATTATATTCTCTTATTTTGTCTGTAGGTCTTTCATATATTTTCTCCTTTTGTAGTCTCTTAATCAATACCACACATAATCTTTAAATAGTTGTCTGCTTTGAGTTGTGGCAGTCATACATTGGCTCACATTAGTTCTTTCGGTTTTTAAATTAGTCACAGTGTCACTATAAAGAATGCCCTTCTATCTTTGATTTATTGAAGCTAGAATTTAGCTCAATTGTGCTTCAATTTGTGTAATGGAGGTGAATGATAGTTCATCACTTGTCCCATGATAGTGATGTCATCGCATAGTGTTTGCATGCCAGTCTTTGTAGATTCAACTTTCTTGAGCACATGGAATTCCATTTTAGATCTCATGGGGTTACTTATGAATGGTTGGTCTGAGTTCTGATGACCAATTCGGAGTGAAACATATGAATTTGCATTTCTATAGTTGAAGCATTGATCTAGTTGTTTTGATTCTTGTCTCTCAAACTTGCATTATGTTTATTATGCTCTCGATTCTAACCTTGATTCCCTTAACTTTACCACCAAGGTCCCTTATTATAACCCTAGTAGTTAGGACGATAACCCCATACTGATTGTTCACATAATGAGACTTCTCCTTATAAGTTTGGAAAACTTTCTCAATCATGTATCCTTGATTGTTCGAAGCCACAATATCTACCTTTTGTGTTGGAGTACCCATAACATTCTTTCCTATTACTTCTATCTGTATCGTTAATTGTAACATCTTCTCATCTCAGGCCTTTCTTTGAGTGTCTGATCTCCTCTTTTGATAGTTTTCTAGGTAAAGCACCGTTTATTACCTCACCGTTTTTGGTGTGCCATGTCTTATTCTTCTTTGTTAGGCAATCAAGTATAACATTGGCCTCATCATACGAATGGTCCATCAATGAACCTTTTGCAACATTGAGGCCACACACTTGTTGACCGCATCTAGTGATCTATATGAGCTTTCTACCAACATATCATTTGGTAACTTATGGTTCAGACATTGAGCCACCTTCTTTTTAAATCTTAGTCAAGCCTCCTGGCAACTATCTCAAATTTCGTATCTTATCCGTAATAAGTTGAATACGTCTCTTTGGAGGAAAGAACCTCTCCAAGAATGTTATTATAAGTTTTGCCCATGTAGAGATGGATGCTTGAGGTAGCTTTCCTAACCATGTAGTTATTTCCCATGTCAGAGTGAATGGAAAAAACTTTACGTGTATACCTTTTTGAGAGATTCTAGAGAGATTGTATGCCAGACATACCCCAACATTTTTTTTAGATATTTGTTCAAGTCTTCAAAAGGTAAACTACTAACAATTCTTTCATATTCAGTAAGTACAATATCATGCTGGTGTTGTTGAAGTTTGCATTTTTAGTTAGTGATGAAGAACAAATAGCCCAAGCAAGGCCCACTTGTACAATATCTACTGTAACAGTCGCCTCAACTACTGCCCTCTAATTAGTTTTATCACTCATTACGAAATTCAGCCTCTGATGCCTAAATATGCGTTCGATTTTTGGATTAGGTAAAGTCAAAGGAGATCCTTGACTCGTAGTATTGGGCATAAACTGGGGTAACCCTGCAATGGACAAAAACAATATCAAGTGTAATTTACAAAATACTAGTCAATTTATGAATTCCTACAAACTATAAACCTCACTCTCCAGTAACGGCATCAGAATTTTGATATCGCCCAAATTACACCCTCAAATAAGAATAAAGTGCTTGCTGTCAAAATATAATAATATAACTAGGTTGGGGTTGAATCTTACAGAGAGTGGTGAAAGAACATTATAATTTGCGAATGAAATCCAAACTAGTGACTAATATTTTAGTTGGGGGTATTAATGGAGAATTATTAACAAAAATATACTACGGTATTTGCTATTACGAATTAAAGACGAACTAGAATTATGGTTCTTAAATGTTGAAATTCAAACAAATAATTTATTGTCAACTCATTCAGGTGTGTTCATTATGCAAAACTGACGAATCTATTAGTCTCCCAAAGCCTCTCAGCCCAATTAAGAGAATTTTACCATAAGTCCTTGACGGCACTTGGGTGTTGAATAATTTATTCATCGTCATGTGTCTCAGGTTAGTTATCCTATCTCTAGCTCAATCTACTAGATGAGGGTTGATAGCCCCATTAATGTTTTTTTTTTTTGTAATCTTAACTTCTTTTGTCAAGCAAGTCAGAATACGTTGGATTCTTAATGTTTGCAACTATTAAAAATTTAATCTTTACGAGAGAGCCTTAATACACAATGATCACCTCTTCATGCAGAGATTTTATTGTAAATAATTAATTATCCTTATCCCTACTTTAAGTTTCTTAACCCTAGTCATGCGATTTAGTTACTCATACCTAGTTGTACATAATAATAAAAGTAATTTTAATAACTAAATAACATTTGAGATTAAAGAAATTAGATTAAATCTTTGATTAATGTAGCTCTTGCAAGAGTATTTTGTTCGTACCATAATGATCTTCTATGAAATCAATAATTAAACCTAAGAACAATTCTAGAGTAGATTGAAAAAAACAATGATTAAAAACTACATTCAGATGATAGTGTGTAATCCTAAACACATCATTCTTACGACCTATTTATAGTAGCAGAATCGAAATTCTAAACATGATTGGACTCTTCTTTGACTTGGTCAACTCTACGTCTGTAGAATAGGGGTGTGCGATGCAAAGCCCATCATGTAGCAGGGGGTCCGCGCTGTTGGGTCTATCTCACCCATTTGGTCTTTTTCTCCATGCATCGCATAAAATATCCTCCATAAAGTACGGTGCGGAGGCCAACGCATTGTGTGTGCCCCGAGCTGTGGACTCTACTTCTTAAGCCTATTTGGGTGCATTTCAGTCTGGGATGCTTCACTTTGAGTATCAATGCATATTTTGCTTCATTCCTTTCCCTTTTTAGCCTGAAATCAGTTTAATTATACATATTAGCTCATCATAACAATTATACATAAAAACTATATATAAATGTACGTAAGTTTATACTAATAACTTAGCTAAACTATGGATAAAATATGGTACTTAAATGCGTAAATACACCTAAAATCAGTACTGCATATTCAGTACTCAGTAATCACACCATTTAAATTTGTGATTACATACATCCAATCGAAATACATATATAAGAAAAATACATAGAATAGAGTTTAGAGCTCAATCCATATTTTTGCTCATTTTTTTTAGGGTAAACTACTTGTGCCCATGTTAAAGAGAATGATATTATATATTTGTGTTGTATTAAAATCTCTATTATATTATTTATACGTACCCATAAATTTTTTATCATAATTTTAGTTAATTTTAAAGTCATAATTTTTATGATATTATCCAATATAAAATAATGTTCTTGAAAATATACTTAAATATTGAAGAGTATAAAAGTCGGTCAATATTTTAGAGATATTTTCATCATTGCACATTTAGCATTTTAATATTCATATTTTTTTTAATAATAATATAGATATATAGAATGTATATAGACAAATATACGCTGATATATACAGATATAAATAATACTAAACTAAATTGGCAAGACTAATTATTTTTTATTTACCTAAAATCCTAGTCAAAGCATGTTTTAAAAAAGAAAATATTTGATGGAAAGAAAGAAAAGGAGTCAAAAATTAGGTGTAGATTTTTCGAATCACATTCTCAATCAAATTGTGTAGTAATTTCATTTTTCTATAAATAGATTAGATTAACACCAGTATCATTAAACTTCCAACATTTGAAATTCTTTTGTCAAAAATGTCACATGATTCATGTTCCTCTACTTGTACATTACCACATGTTATTTTTCACTTGAACCAACAACAACATACGCATGAAGTGTCTAGATTGACTAATCCTCGAATGTGGGTTAGTTATAAGGTCATCCGTTTTTCATTTAAGGTTCTTGATGATGTTTTCGATGAAGAAATAAAAAAAGAGGAATTTGTGAATGACATGTCTGAGTTGATTCTTGGTGATATTATTGATGAAATTATTGAAGAAAAGAAGGAGGAGGAGACCGAACAAAAAAAGGAAGATGAAGAAGAAGAGGAGGAGAAGGAGGCGGAAGAAGTACGAATAGGTTGAGGATTAAGAAAAGGAAGAAAATGAAGATAAAGAGGGAAACAAATTAAAAGGAAAAAAAAAAGGAGCTTAAATGGTTTTTTAAAAATTGAATATATCTTAAATAGATGTATGTGTCACAAGGCATTAGTGTCTACCTAATGTCATTTCTATGTTTTATAACCTTAAATCATTTGATATTAATAATATAATTAATGACTATCGCTATCTTCTTATATATATAATAACTTTTTCAATCGTCTTAATTTCTTCTCATTTTACATTTATCTTGATTCTCTTTAAAATATTCTAAAGCAATTGTGGCGGCGTAGATCAAGTCTAAAAATATTAATGAAAAGATTAATTCAAGGGAAGAGGGAGGAGAAAGCTATTAATATAAGAGAGCAAAAGGAAGTGAAAGAAAAATTGTTAGGTCTACACAAATTTATTCGTATGACCGATCATAGAAACTATAAGGGGTGACAGAAAACATTCAATTTTTTTTTTATCTGATTACATTTAAAATATATTTAATATTTTAAATAAGGTTAACTCAAACTGTAAGTGATGACACAAAATATTCAGAATTTGATTATCGGATTATAGTTAACTATATTAAAAACGTTAAATATATTTTAAATAATAACCTTAAAAAGTTATAGTGGTATGCTGATACGTATAAGAGGAGGCGGATGAGGAGCTGCAACGATAATAATGGTAGTATTAATAGTCGTAGTTTGAATAGTTAAATTTGATTAAATGTTAAATAAATCTTAAAATTAGCTAACTTCTAAATAACGGTCCTAAAAGCGTATATTACTATTTTTGTGTAAAAAGTATTAGCAACTTGTTGGGGACGCCTTTTCATTAATTAAGGGAAAATTAGCAAACTAGTCACAATCATTAATATAATTATTACAAATATGTACATTTTAAAATAATTATTAAAAATGTCAATATGTCAGTATTTTAGAAAATAAATTGAATCCTAATATAATTAATCTTCTTTCCTTTTATTTCTCAAATTAGGCCATTATTTAATTCACTATCCCGTAAAAAAATAAAAAATCATCACCCACTTATCCCTCTTTCTAGGTTTTACCCCAAATTACTCTTTTCTCTCTCTTCTCTTTTTCACCATTGTTATCTCCTTTCTTTGTTCAAGAAAATCAAATCTTCGAAATTCATACACATTGTTTAAGAAATCTCACAATTAATTCAAAAGATTATTCACCCATTGATAAAGTAAATTCGAAGTCATCAAGTGTTTTGTGAAGTTTCTTGTGATTTTATTTTCATATTCACCAAGTATTTTATATTTCGTATTTTTCATCTTTTAATCAGTATTGTTTGATTTTTTGTGAGTTTGTTTTCATATTCACCAAGTATTTTGTGAGATTTTCTTCTTTATGTATATCAGATTTTTCATCTTTTAAGCAATATTGTTCAATTTTTTTGTAATTTTATTTTCATATTTGAGATTTAGTAGATTGTAGAAATCTACATTGGCATCCATACATCATATATTGTTTAATTTTTGTTACATTCATATTTAGTAATTTCGAATTTTTCTTATAGGGTTACTTATGCACAAGTGAATATGAATTTTCAGATTTGGATTTGGTGAACAAAAAATTAGAAAAAGGAACACGACAGACGAAGAAGAAGAAAGAGAGAGTCAGAGAAGAAGGTTGCAAAAATTGTATTCATACCGGATCGGAATTGTATTCATATTAATTTTGTTTATCAATTATTTTTCTTTTACTCAACATTTGTATTTATATTAAGAACAATGTATTTCTTTTTTAGTTTGTAGTCATTCCAATAGGTATGCCAAATGGATTTGTATTTCTTAAGCATGTATCATATTTTTTTTTCATAGTTAATTTGTATTTTTTTTAAAAATATTGTATCCTTCCTCAACATATTGTATTATTTTCGCTATGTCTGCTGTTTTTTTTCCAGAATCTTGTATCCCTATTTCTTTCATAATTTTTTTTTAATCAATTTTTGGTCCATGACTGGACCAATTTTTATTGAAAATAAGGCAAAAGAAAATTCAGTCTTTACATAGCAAGACTAGGCCCCAACTGCCTGGTCCAAAATGGAAACAAAAAAGTTTCCTAATCTCTAGACTTCTTTGCATCTCATGCTTATAAGTACTTTTCTCCCTTTGTCGCCACTTTGTGTTGTTCTTCATCTGGGTATGTTCCAGCTCCATGGTTCTGTCGATCATCTTCACTCGCCTTTGGTAAGCTCCAAAAACCTTGCTTTCATTTTGTTCTGTTTTTGCCGATATGACCTCTCTTTCTTCCCAGGTTGTCGATGTTTATCCCCAAGTAATTGATGCATCAAGATACATTGTGTAGACTCCTCCTCGTGAGATCTCCTTCCCTTCATTTTTCTTTTTCTTCCATTCTGCTGGTTCACCTTCGTGTTCCTCATTATTGTTACTTGTTCTGGTATGCTGTGGTGGAAGACTCCATTTATCCCCCTGTTTGGTGATGCATCTTGGTAACTAGAGCATCTAGCTAGTTTAATCTCACATATATTGTCATTTGTGAGGCAAACAAACGTATATTTGTGCTTCTTGTTTCCTTTGGGTTTGTAATTAATGTAATAACCTTTGTGAATCTCTGTGCTATGTGTCTGTGTTTTTCTTCCTTCATTGTTGATTCTTGTCTTCATCATTTCCTGCTTATTCTCCGAGTCCTAATCCTCAGATTAGGGATCTGTGATTTGTCCATGTTGATTTGCTTTCTTATGCTTGCTGGTAGGTCTTGAAAACAGTGATACTCCTTTGTGTTTTGTGCTTCTATTACTTCATTAGCTAGCGTATCTGCCACAATGTTTCCTTCTCTGAAAATGTGTATGATATTTCCTTGTAATGACTGTAGTTTAACCCTTATATCTTCTATTATCTCTATTAATTCCCAAGAAACCTTCTATTGCTTTTCTATCATCCTCTTGAGGGTAAGTGAGTCCGTCTCCATGGTTATACCTTGTATGTGTAGAGTTAGACAAAACTCCAATGATTCTTTAATAACATAGACTTCTGCTTCTGTATTGGTACCTATTCTGATTCCTCCAGCTTTTGCATAAATCAAATCCCCTTTCTCATCTCGAACACAGAAAGTTGAAGCACACTTTCCTGGATTTCCCCAACATGCACCATCAGTGTTGCATTTTAACTTGTCCTTTTCAGGGAATTGCCATGTCACTCCCAAGCAGTATAATCTTGGTCTGTATTCCTTCAACAGGGCAATAGTGTGAGGCCAACTTTTCTTTCCTATCTTCATCCATGGGTACAAAGTTTTGATTAGTTTCCAAACCAAGTCTTGTACTTGCCATACCATCTCCATGAAAGTGACATTTCCTCCATGCTTTATCTCATTTCTCCTCTTTCATATGATCCACATTATTATTGCTGGCATCGCTCTATACACTGTCACCAATTTGGGAGTTGTGTCAATTGTCCACCAAGTCATTATGATTTGCTTCCAATGCATATCTTCAATGTCTATCCCTGCAAAAATAGCAAAATGCCTCCATGTATAACTTAGTAGCTATGAGTGCGGTTAGAAATAGATGGGCCATTGTTTCCTCTGCCTTCTCCTCACAGCACTAACACTTCGATACAATGCTAATCTTTATGATTTTTAGATTATCATCTGTAGCAATCTTTCTTTTCCAAATCTTCCATAAGTAAAAGTTCATCTTGAAAGGTAATCCTTTAGTCCAAATCCTTTTGTACTCCTCCTTCTTTTCATTTCTCCGTCTCAGTAATTCATAGGCTGATTTCACAGTGAAATTGCCTTGTGTACTACCCATCCACCAAGGCGATTCATTCCTCTATGAATTAGTGGGAGGTTTTATGTTTTCCACCACATGTGTTGTCATTTCTTCAGATAATTTGCTCATCAATCCTTGTATATCCCATTCTCCGCCCCTTATTAAATCTTGGACCTCCAGTTCCTCTTCTATTGCATTTTCTCCTTCTACATAGTATAAGGCACCCTGTTGAATCCAATTGTCATATCAAAAACTAGAATTTCCAGCTTTTACCTACCACCATATGTTATGTTCAGCCTCGTGCTTTATTGTCATCATTTTCCTCCAAACATGCGATGCTCCATATCTCCTTGCCATAATTGGGTGAAATTGTTTGCAATACTTATTCCACATAAACTCACTCCACAGAGAAGATGTAGAGGTTCTGATGTTCCACCATAGCTTAGCAAATAAAGCTTTAGCCATCACATGTAGTGATCTGAATCCTATCCCTCCTTCCTCCCTAGGATAACACATATTATCCCATGACACCCAGTGCTTATTCCTTGATCCAGTAGCATTTGACCAAAAAAACTTTGCAAAAATTTTGTGGAGTTGATTAGTCACACTGTCAGGAGGGTTCATAGCTGATAGCAGATAAATAGGCATAGACTGTAGGATGTGAGCAATTAAAATGTATCTACCCCCAAAAGACAACAATTTATTCTGCCAAAGATTTAGTCTCTTCCCCACCTTTTTAATCAATTCTTCAAAGTGCATCTTGTTTTTTCTTCCATAGAAAATAGGACACCCGAGATAAATGAATGGAAAATTACCTTGTCTGATTTGTGATCCTCTTGATGTGATTAACAACCCTCACTGGAGTCTTCTCATGAATATAGAACATACTCTTATCCAAGTTAATCATCTGTCCTGATGCCACTTCTTAATCTTGAAGTACCTTAATCACATCTTCATAGATCGTTTCTGTCCTGAACAAAATAGTATGGTGTCATCAGCGTATGATAAGTGATTTATTTTTAGGCTCCACTTAGGCATACCATAGCCTCTAAAATCATGGTCATCAAACAAATTATTCAGCTGCCTTGCTAGGACCACTGCCGCAATGATGAAAAGGCTAGGTGAAAAGGGGTCTCCTTGTTTGAGTCCTCTGGATAATTGAAAAATCCATATGATTGCCCGTTCATCAATACTGAGTACAAGTTGCTGCTAATTAATCTCACAATCATATCAATAATTCTCTCAGAGAACCCAAAGCTCATTAATACCCTTACCAAGCATTTCCACGACACCCTATCATATGGCTTTGTCATATCCAACTTGACCACTACATTGTTTAAATTACTCCTCCTGTTTATATCCCTAACAATCTTTTGTGCCAGCAACACATTCTTTGAAATGCTTCTACCCTTTACAAATCCTGACTGATTAGGAGAAATAATTTTAGGAAGCACTTTTACTATTCTTTCATGCAACAACCTCGATATGGTCTTATTTACAAAAGTGCTAGGACTGATAGGGCTAAGATCACCATAGGTCTTAATCTCCTCCTTCTTTGGAATAAGTACCAGATTAGAATGAGTCACATATTTGGGCAACCCCCATCCACAAAAGAAGGCCTTCACCATATTTGTAATATCCGTGCCAATAGTATCCCAACATGACTAAAAAGAATTGTCTTGAAAACCCATCAGGACCACTCGCACTATCCCTGCTTAGAGAGAAGACCACATGCTTCACTTCCTCCTTGGTTGGCATTGTTTTCATCTCTTCATTATCTCCGTCTGTGACCAGCTTAGGAATACATTGAAGTAATTCAACGTTATTCTACTCTTGATCTATGAAATGTTCCTTAAAAATATTGACTGCCTCTTCACTTATATTCTGGGAGTTGCTAATGATATCTCCCTACCTTGTCTGAATCTCCTTAATATGAAACTTTCTTTTCTTTCCCTTCATATAAGCATAGAAAAACTTGGTGTTTTTATCTTCATCAGTGTACCATTTCATTCCAGCTTTCTGTCTCCGATACTCCTCCTCTATATGTCGATATCGCTTCAAATCTGCCTCCACATTGCTGAGTAGGCTTATATTCTCTTCTGTTGGAGAAATTTCTAGTTGCACTTCCTTGGCTTTCACTATATCTTCAAAAGTGGCAATTTTCTGAAAAATATTGCCAAAAGTACTCTTACTCCAAGATGTCAATACAATTTTGGTCTTCTTCAGATTGGTATAGACAATATAAAAAGGGGACCCTAGAACTTCTTCATTCCAGCATTCATTCATTACATTCTGAAAATTCTTGTGCGTTTTCCAAAATTTCAAAAACCTAAACGACTTAACAACTTGTTCCTGTAATGCATTACATATCACATGTAATGGTGCATGATCTGAGCCCTGCCTAATTAAGTGATGAACATCACTATTAGGTAATAACTGCATAAAATCATTATTCCCAAAAACCCTATCCAGTCTCTTAAAGATGCAATCATATTCTATTTGACCATTCCACCAAGTGTAACAACTTCCAATAAATTTTAGCTCATTCAAAAAACATGTGCTAACACAAGATGCAAAGTGTGTCGTCTCCTGGTTTGGTCACTAGCAGTCCACCCAATTTCTCAAACTCATCAGTTATAGTGTTGAAATCTCCTCCCACCAACCAAGGGCCGATAATGTGATCAATAATATTTTCAAAATCTTCCCATAGCTCCAGTCTCTCCAAAGCACTACACCTTGCATACACTGTCGTTACTGTGAATTTATCATCCGTTCCCCTTAATTGGTACTTCATTCTTAACTGTTGACATGTATTTGTTGAATCTGTCTCCACCCAACCATCTTCCCAGAAGACCTAAATTTTTGCTGAACTATTCGCCCTAGCATGAGGAAACCCTAATTGAAAAGGTTCTAATAAAGCAATGTAAGAATAGTGATGTCTTTTATGCAGATCTACTAATCTATCAAAAGCCTTTTGAGTTCTTACAGATCTGATATTCCAAAATATAGCCTTGTTAATCATTAATCCGATGTAAAAGATGACCCCTTCTTACTCCTTGTATTTCTTTGTGATTGAGGTTGATCCTGTTTGGGTGCTTTCTTTATCTTCTCTTTCAGGTTTCCAATATGCCTTGGAGAGAGATCTCCACTCTTACTCACATACTCATCATTCGCCTCTGTGCTTTGCTTCTCCTTGATTTGTTGTTCTGATAGGTTATTAATTTTTACCTTCTCCTGCGCAATTTCTTCTTTGTTTATTTCACCTTCCTCCATTGATTTGGAGTCTTGGTTTGTCACTGGTACTACTTTATCTTCATCATTAACTCCACCATTATCATTATACTCCTCCAGTTGAGGGAAATTATTTTCTGATTGTTCTGAGTCCTTGTGCCTATCCTCTTTGCCTACATCATTTACTTAACTGTGAGCATCCTGTTGCTTATTGTTGCCATTGGACCCTAATACTTGTTCCCCACTTCTTTCCACTGATTCCAATACCACTTCTTTATTTTTGTTGTATTCCTCATTATTTGTTTTTCGCTCCCCACAGGTCTGTACTCTTTTCTCCTTTTCATTGTCTGTCCTCTCATCTTCTTTAGTGTCATCTAGTACCCCAAATTTGTTGCTTGTTGCTGTCCCCTTTTATTGCACTTGTGGTATGGGGTTCCATTTCTGCTCCACTTTGCCCTTATATGGTTGTCTTCCTCCCTTATGATATGTTTTTCTCCTATGTTCCTGAAAAACCTCATTTTCCCCTACTTTTGCTTTTCTTGTGTCTTCCTTTGGTAATTTTTAATCCACTCTTCTCACCTGCTCCTTCTTGTATGCTTCAGTACCCTCAATTTCCTGATATAGTTCTGGGTGAATTATAAAACATTCATTCTCATTGTGCCCTTGAAGCTTACAGTTCTTACAATACTTAGGCACATAATCATATTTGATGGTTATCCACTTTTCTTTCACTTCTTCTGTTTTCATCCGCATGCCTAGATTTATTCTTTTCGGAAAATCTCCTTGCAAGTCCACTTCCATCATGACCTTTGCACAACTTGGCCTAGTTTTGTTTTGTGTGGCCAAGTCGACTTGCAATGGTTTTCCTATGCAAAGGAGAACAATGCTTCCTCCCCAAAAAAAATTGGTGGCAAAGATGGAAAGGAAATCCAAGCAATTGTTGTTGATGTCTCCTCCGCTGGATCAAAATATGGATCCCATTTGAGTGTTCGCATTGGCCACGACCTCTGATTATGTGTTAAATATAAATGTGGCTTCGATAATAGACTCACATAGTCCTCCGGTCTAGAAGCCCGAATCAGTATATACTTGTTGCTCAACCGTCCAATGTTTACCTCTCCTTTCAGTTCATATTATTTTGGGATCAGCCTTCGTCAATCTTGAATATCAGACCAGCCATACAAAATTTTCCTATCACATCAAACTATAAATCTTCTTTGATAATTATCTGATCCACCTCCTCTTCTTCCCACAATATCATTGGCTCCTCATGCAGATAAGAGATTTGTTTCTTCGGAATAGGTTTATATGAGGTTTGGGGGGGCCTGATCATATTCGCATATGTCTTCTTCAATGGTTTTTTTGTCAGTGATATTGTTGTTGGCCTAGCCTCCTCCGGAGAAGGTTTGTCAACGGCCATCATGGCCATGACTCTGGTGTTTTTCGGTGTAAATTAGGGTTTGGTGTCAAGGTTTCTTCGTCAGAGCGTTCTCCTCCCTAAGAAGCGTATTTCTTTCATAGTTAATTTGCGTTTTAAAAAAATATATATGGTATCTTTCCTCAACAGATTGTATTATTTTCACCATATATGCTATTTTTTTTCCACAATCTTATATCATTTTGTAAATCATATTCATATGTAATGATTGGATTATATTGGGATACAATCATGTAATACAATTTCACTGGAATACAATTTTAGTTTTCATTATGAAAGTAATATACTAATTTTAATTTGAATGGTAAAGTAAGTACATAAAATGTAAAAATTATTGGTATACAATTACGAAGAAAACATAATAACATTTTTCTCTCTTTTGTTATTAAATAATTGTATTATTTTAAATCAAACAAATAAAAGAATACATAAATCATATACATAACAAACTAAAATATTAATATTTTAAATAAATATTGAAAGTGTGGCTAAGGGGCCCTATTAAATGTCAAAATATTGACATTTTAAAAAAAATTCCATTTCCCATTACACATCCAACTAACATGGTTTTAACCACAATTTCTATTAAGCTTTACCCAAAGTTTAAAACTAGGAGAAACTACACAAATAGGACATAAAATACAAAATAATTATAATTTTGTAACCTAGCCCAAAGTAATTCAGCAAATGTCCATTTTGCCCAGAATATACTACAGTCCATACCCCTTTAGTTTAGACTCCATTTCCCACCAAAGCCCAATTCTCTTAAACATTAATTAGGACTTTCTTTTTCCTTTTTTCAACGACCCAAAATATACCCTAGATGTGACATGGCGAATAGAACCCCAAGAGGCCCTAAACAAGCCACTTGACATAAGAATGACATAGAAAAAAAAATACAATAAATGATATTTTAACCAATATAAGTTTCAACTAATAAGATGACATAAAAGATATCAATAGAGTACATAATAGAATAAGCGGAACATTTTTCTAGTGTCTGACATAAGCCTTCTATTCATAGATGTGACTAGGACAAACCCCTAAGTCACGAAAATAAACTGAAATTGAAAGACTAAGGAAGTAGTTAAGTGGTAATGGTTTACCCTCGAACCATGAGGATTCACCAATCCAAGCAATCAACTTGAGCAATCCACCTAAGTGTGTTCTGAGGGAGGAGCGCCAGATCATATATTATGAGACAATATAGGCATAAATATGCATTAGTACGATGAATATACTAAGTATGGGTAAATGCATGAAAATGTACATATGAAATCATAATAAGTTAAAAAAGTAAAATATGCAAGACCAAGTAGAACATAGCAAAGTTTAAAAGTCAAATCATGAGTCATGTACATGGTCAATGCATTTTAAACTCATAAAGAAAGCTTTTATAAAACCTTTGAAAGAAACGTAGTTCATTTGTGGGATATTCACCATTAACCGATAATAAGACCATATGAGCTATAACATAGAATCCGGTGTAGCCCTCACACCAAAAAGAAGGGATTCTTACTTGCCAAGGTAAAGACACGTACATTCATTCTTTGCTAAAGTGGATCCACTATCTTAGATCATTTAAGACAATTCTTTGAGGACACGTAGTTTGGGACAAGGGGATTGCTTCCAGAGACCTGACCTCTACTAACAGGAAGACATTCATCTCTAAGTCCTCGGTGCTAAGTAAATCCCAACGGCAAAAGACATAATGATCATCAAAATACTTGGTAGGCAACAAGTAAAAACTACCAATCCAGTCATAAGTTCATATTAGAATAGCTTCTTTCAAAACAAAGCTTTCATAATCCTGTAACATAAGACACTTACCTATATAAGCATCTAAATCATGATTTCCTTTCAAATGTGAGAAAACTTTTCACAAATCATTGGCATAATTTCATCTTAAAAACTCCATGCAAGGGCTTCTTTACCATTTGGTAGTTGAAAGCTTGAAGAAGAAACTCCATGAGAGAATGCTTCAAAGCTTAAGTTAAAATTGTGGGTTCTTCTTCTTCTTTGGGACTATTTAGAGGTGATTTTGAGTTGATCGAGATTGAATTTGTCAGTGTATACTTCATGTATAGTTAAGTTGTATTCAACTTTTTGAGTGTATCATAATATATATTCAGTGCATAGCTCATGTATAGGTAATTTATATTGTATAGTGAGTGTATACTTTCTATGCCTTTTAACAAAATATATAGTATATTCATTGTATAATTTTTGTGACTTTGACTATTTTTTATGTAAATAAAATCATGACTATATTTATTGTAAACTAATTACTTTATTATATATATATATTTGAAACTAGCCCAAAAATATATTCAACAAAACACATATTGAATTTGTCCATAGGATTCAGAATGTTCCACCATGAGACTTGACATAAATTGAATAAAGCAAATTTGATACATGGACAGTAAAGCAAATCATGTTCCACTATTTTGCAACACTAATATTGAGAGAAAAAAATGAGACTTATTGAAACCAACCAGCATTTCAAAATAGCATCAAGCGCAAATCAAGTTCTAAAAAAAAATAAAAATCTTTACATGAATCCAACAATTTAGCAAACATTTGCAACAAACAAGTGATCGATTCGGAAAAAGAGACTCTGAGAACATGCTCAACGTGCAAGAAGTTGAATCTTGATCTTCTGTAGCATCCCTACAACATCTTTCATGTTTGTCCTTCTTGCCGGAGATTCAGCACAACAATCTAATGCCACTTGCATGATTGATGCCACAACATCTAGCTCCTTTTGTAAGTGATTATCCGTTGGTGTTACCAAATTGGCATCTACAACGTCCATTACTGCCTCGGGGAGTGAATAACTCACCCATTGCTTCAACCTAAGATCTCCCTCAAACTCATTAGGCTTTCTCCTAGTAAACGTTTCCAGCAACATGATCCCATAACTATAGACATCACATTTTATTGACACCAGTCCATCCATTCCATACTCTACGGTCAAACAATTAATTTAAAGATGATATATACTTTCTTGATAAGGGAAAAAAGAAGAGGAAAAATCATTGTTCAAATTAGCAAAAATAAAGAGACGTACCCGGTGCAATATAGCCAAATGTTGCTAAGGTTGTAGTGTATAAATCACTCTCATCTTCACCAAGTAGTTTTGAAATACCAAAGTCGCTTAGGTAGGAAACCATATCCTCATCCAGCAAGACGTTACTAGTCTTTAGGTCACAATGAATCACGGGCAACGAGCACCCATAGTGGAGATATTCCAATGCACATGCCACATCTATCATTATGCTTAGTCTCTGCCTAATGTCTAGGAAGTAGTTGTGCGAATACAAATACTCCATTAGGCATATACTCGAGCACTAAAGCCTTAAAATCAAAGTTGGAGCAACTAGTGATGACTTTCACAAAATTCCTACGGCGAAGGCTACGCAAAACTTCACATTTTGTATCAAAACTCTTGAATGCCGCTTCCATTTGCAGATTGAACACTTTAACTGCAATGACAGTCCCACTTCTAAGAAAACCTTTGTAAACAGATCCACAACCTCCGGAACCAATCAAATTACTCTCGCTAAGCGCATCAGTTGCTTAGAGCAGTTCATAGTATGAAATTCTTTCTCGTTCTATGGTGGACAATGAATTAGCTTGTTGAGGAGCTCTTTTACCTCTTCTATACCTTATCCATACAGACACATAGGTGATAGGAACAAATAGAAGTGCAATTCCTAGCAAAAGAAATAGAAGTAGCGATTTTTTTCTATTTGATTTGTGCTTTGATGAAGTGGGGCATGGCAGGACACTAAATCTTGAAGAACCACAAAATGCTTCATTGTGGATGAAAAACTTACTCGAGAGATTATTGAAAGGACCCCCTGAAGGAATTTCACCATACAACTTGTTGTTAGAAACATTGAAATACTTGAGGTATTGAAGTTTCTCCAAAGACATAGGAATGATTCTCGATATATTATTATGAGAAAGGTCTAGGAATTCCAAACCTACTATGTTGCTCATTGAGTCAGGTATAGATCCTTATAAATTGTTGTGCCTCAAAGAAAGGTGCTCCAAATTTTGCAATCCTCCAATTTCTCTAGGAATTCTATTTGAGAACTGATTCATTGACAAATCTATCTGTGTTGCAGCCTTTAGATTTCCAATTTCTAGAGGTAAAGAACCAACCATATTGTTTGACGATAAGTCAAGAACCACTAAATCTTTAAGATTCCCAAAGCTTGTTGGTATATTGGAACTCAATTTGTTGGAACCTATATGTATCTCTCTAAGAGACGTGACGTTCCCTAAACAATTAGGAATAGATCCTGAAAGTTGATTTTGTCCTAAGTAAATCTCACCTAAATGCAGCAATTTACAAAATGTTATCTCCAATAAATCCTATAAGTATGTTGTTACTCAAGTTGAATTGTTGAAGATTTCTCAAGTTTCCAATTGATGTCGGAATTGATCCAACCAAGTTGTTTCCAGAAATATCAAGGAATAATAAGCTGCTTAAGTTCCCAACTTCATTTGGAAGTCGCCCTTTTATTTTGCAACTCCTGGCGGAAAATTTTATCAGAGATGTTGAAAGGTTCCCTACAGATACCGGAAGCATGCCGTTTAAAGGGTTCAAAGAGAGAAAAAGATATTTTAAATTTCTCAAATTTGATAAGGAAGTAATGAAGGTTAAAAATGAATCACAAGTTAAATTGTTTCCCTCCAAGTTTAGGACTTGTAGACAAGGCAAATATCCGAGAGAATTGGGAATCAAGCCTGTGAGTTTGTTATCTGAAATCTTGATAATAATAAGTTTGGAACAATCGTAGATAGATTGAGGAATAGTCCCAACAAGATTGGTTAAACTGCTCAGATAAAGCTCTTTAATGTTGGGTGAGACGGAATCTATGATTGATGGTAGAGTTGCTGATATATTATTGTATGAAAGATCCATTATTCTCAGTCCTGATACGTTGAACATCTTTGTTGGAAATGAACCACTAAAACTGTTCTCCTCGACATGAAATTCCTCCAGCTCAACGAGATTTCCTATCTCTTTTGGTATTTCACCTGACAATGAGATCAAATACATTGAGTGTAACTAGTTGATTCAACCTAGCATATTTGTATCACTTTAATACATACCTCTAAGCTTATTTGTACTAAGTTGTAGAACTTGTATCTTGGTTAAGTTGCCAATATCCCGTGGTAGGGATCCGTTGAGATTGTTAATTGCCAGTGACAAATATTGCAGGGAGGAGATATTGAATATGGTTATCGGGACAAAGTGTTACTGGATAGTGACTCAATTGAAGGAATCCTAAAGAATCGAGGATCGAAAGATTGTCCAGGAGAGAACTCGAGGATTCAATCAATGGAGATGAATAGAAAAAGAGAGAAACAGAGAGAAGAAGAGAGAAAGTGAATCTGTATATTTCATATCTTGTATAGAACTGTATTACACTTTATATAGAATTGAAAATACAACTGAAATGGATTCAATTCTAACTAATTCTGTTATTTTGATTTTTGTGCCTAACTAACTGTAACTACTTCTATCACTAACTAATTTATGGAAATCTCTTTTTTCATGTAACAGTACTTCCCCCAATAGAAGATCCTTGTCCTCAAGGATCAAACAAGGGAAACCTAGTCTTCAAAACAGTAGCAAATTCCCAAGTAGCATTATCAGCAGGAAAACTACACCATTTGACCAGCACTTGAGCAACAACCTTGTTACCCCGCTTGACCATCCTTCGCTGCAACACTAGTTCAGGTTCAGGGCAATGGGGACTAGCCAAATCAATAGTAGGAGGATAAAAAATATAGGTAGGCACCTCATAACACTTCTTTAAGAGAGAAACATGCACAGTAGGGTGTATTTTCACAGAACTAGGTAATAGGAGAGTGTAAGCAACTCGACTAACTCTCTGTAAAATCTGAAATGGACCATAGAACTTTGCAGCCAACTTATGAGAAGTATGGTTGGAAATAGTGGCTTGTTTGTAAGGTTGGATTTTGAAGTAAACCCAATATAATCCCCTATATTAAAATTTCGGTCACTCTTATGAGAATCAGCTTGTTGTTTCACCCTCAGTTGAGCTCTACTCAGATGATGTTTAAGAAGCTGTAACTTTAGTTCCCTACTAACTAATGTACTATCAACCTCTGCTGAAGATGATTCCCCTGGCAGGTAAGGCAAATGGAGAGGGGGTGGTCATTCATACAAGGCCTCATAAAGAGTGGTCTAAATAACTGAGTGGTATGAATTATTGTACCAATACTCGGCCATAGACAAACAAGTAACCTAATTCGAGGCATCCTCATGACAGTAGCATCGCAAATATGTATCCAAACACCTGTTTAACACCTCAGTCTGTCCATCAGATTGAGGATGATAGGCAGTAGATGTATTAAGTTGTACCCCTTGGATGGTGAATAGTCCTTGCCAGAATGAACTCAAGAACACATCATCCCTATCACTAGTAATGGTCTCAGGTAAGCCATGCAGCTTAACAACAGTATCAAAGAACACCTGAGCAACTGACTGAGCAGTATAAGGATGCTTAAGAGGAATGAAATTCCCATACTTACTGAGCCTGTCCACCACCACTAATATCACTTCATAGCCATTGGATTTAGGTAATCCATCAATAAAATCCATACTAATTTGTGACCAAACCACATCAGGAATAGAAAGAGGCTGTAGTAAGCCAGGATATGCAGCAAGATCAGACTTAACTTTTTGGCAAACATCACACCTCTAAATAAACTGTTTTACGTCAGTCCTCATATGCTTCCAGTAGAACAAAGTGAGAAGTCTTTTCAGTGTAGCCTCCACACCTGAATGACCTCCTTGAGAACCTGCATGCCATAATGTCATAATCTCAGTCCTAAGATTTTGATCCTTGCCAATTACAAGTTTCCTTTTTCTTCTTAGGTGACCTTGGGACCACGTAAACTGCTTATGAGTAGTAGGATCTATCTGTAAGTCTGTAATGAGTTGTTGAAGTTCAGCATCTGAAGACCAATTATTTACTATAGCTTGGAATAAATCAGTACCAGTATGGGACACCACCAAAGCCAATAGTTCAGCACCAGAAACTCTAGAAAGGGCATCTGCTACCGTATTATCAACTCCTCTTTTGTATTCAATGGTATAGTCAAATGGCATCAACTTGGTTAGCCATAACAATTGAGAATTTGTGTATAGTTTCTGCTCCATAAGAAACTTCAGAGCCTTTTGATCAGTATTTATGATGAATTTTTGTCCTAACAGGTACTGAGACCACTTAGTTACAGCCTGGACTATGGCTAATTGTTCTCTATCATACACAGACAGGGCAGCATGTATAGGGGATAAAGCTTTACTGATGAAAGTTATAGGATGTCCTTCCTGCATAAGAACAACTCCTATTCCATATCCACTAGCATCTGTCTCCACTACAAAGGTCGTGGTGACATCAGGTAATCCCAATACAGGGGCCTGTGTTAATGCAATATTTAATGTAGTAAAGGCTGTTTGGGCTGTACTTGACCATCTGAAACTATTCTTCTTAGTTAAGTCAGTCAATGGTTTGCTTATCATGCCAAAACCCTGGATAAATCTACTGTAATACCCAGCCAACCCTAAGAAACCCCTTAGTTGTTTAAGAGTGGTTGGTATAGGCCAATTCCTTACAGCTTCAACCATTTGTTGATCTGTAAGGTCTCTTGTTCATAGGTTCAGTCCCAGCTTGCAACACAATTCTATGATAAAAAACACCTCTTGAAGGTGGTAAACTAGCAGGCTCTTCAAACAGTTTGTTAAATTCATATACTAATGCTAAAAGACTATGATTACCTTTCATGTCCTTCACATTACGTGTCTCATGTGCTTTCACTTCTTCACTTCCCATTGGCATTACTTGAATCATACAAAGTTGAGATTGATTACCTGAATGTTTTGCTAACTTCCCATCACCAACAGTTAACACCTGGTTGCCAGCTCCTCTGAGTAAATGTTTCCTTCCTTTATACCAAAATTTCATGGTCAGATTTCTGAAGTTCATCTTTATATCTCCTAAAGTGAGCAACCACTGAACCCCCAAAACTACACCACAACATCCAAGTGGCAACAGTAAGAAATCAACTATAAATTTAGCTCCTTGGAGTAACCAGGTAACAATGGTCATCTTGTCCACTCTCATGTTTCCATTTGCTGCAGCAACCAACTGAGGTGAAGTAGACCTGATCTCACAGCCTAGTTGACCAACCAACTCAGGCTCAATAAAGTTGTGAGAACTGCCAGTGTCTATCAAAATGTTTGACCCCTTCTTTGAATGATAACCAGTCACTTTCAAAGTTCTGTATCCTAATGATCCATTTAGTGCATGCATAGATATCTCCTTAGGTTCTGCATGTTGGACCAATTCCATTTGATTAGGTCCCTCCTCATGTGTTTGTCTTTCATGTTCCTCCATCATACCTTACCCTTTTTGGAATTCCCCTGGTTTATCTATTTCTAACAGATACAACTGTTTGGAAGTCTTACACTTGTGTCTAGGAATGTACTTCTCATTGCAGAAGTAGCATAATCATTTTGATAATTTCTCATTCATCTCCTCTGCGCTTAATGTTCTCCTGTTCATTCCTCTAGATCCATTAGAACCCCCAAATTCAGGTGTAGGTAGAATATGTTTGCTATTGTAATTTCTCTGATCGGTGAATCTTCTTGAATTTACTTGAGAATTTGTTTGTGCAGGTTGTCTAACTGCAGCTATATAAGCCTCTTGTAACCTTGCACTTCTGTAAACTTGGGCCAATGTAGTGGGATTTGTCACATTCACAACAATATTCAATTCATGCTTCAGTCATCTAATGAAACAACTAATAGCATTTTCTTGTGATAAATTCACCATTGTCAAGTTCCTTTCAAATACAGCTTGGTATTCCTTCACACTGCCCATCTGTTAAACCTTCTTGATCTCCTCCATGGGATAATCAAAATCAGTCCCAAACCTTTCGACCATAGCCAACACATATTCATTCCAAGTAGCAGGGTGAAGAAAATGTCTATACCTCATAAAAGATAAGTGCCACTGAATAGTTTCACCCTATAGTTTTAAAGTAGCTACTCCTACCTTCTCCTCTGCTGGAACTCCTTCCATGGAAAAGAACTGGTCAATTTTAAACAACCAAGATCTGAGATATTCTCCATTAAACCTCAGGAACTCCATCCTTGACCACCGACTGAAATTAGATTGGTGAGAGTGAAAATTGTTCTCTCTTTCTCAGTGTACCCCTTCTTCTAATTGTTCCCCTCTGATTCCATTAGTTGTAACTTGATTCCTTAAATCAATCATTGCTTGATCTAATTTTTCCAGTGATGAAACTTTCCCAGTCAAAGTGTTTACTTGTGTGAGTAATTGTTGCATCATATCACATAATTCTATAGTTTCGACAGCCTCATTACTTGGATCTCCATTGGATCGAGTACCCTTCACCATTGTAGCCGAGGAAAGAGTGGCTCTGATACCAATGTTACTGGATAGTGACTCGATTGCAGGAATCCTAAAGATTCTAGGATCGAAAGATTGTCCATGAGAGAACTCGAGGATTCAATCAATGGAGATGAATAGAAGAAGATAGAAACATAGAGAAAGTGAATTTGTATATTTCATATCTTGTATAGAACTGTATTACACTTTATATAGAATTGAAAATACAACTGAAATGGATTCAATTCTAACTAACTCTGTTATTTTGATTTTTGTGCCTAACTAACTGTAACTACTTCTATCACTAACTAATATATGGAAATCTCTTTTTCATGTAACACAGAGCCGGTAATCTGGTTTGCCTCCATGGATAACTCCACCAAATTAACAAGATTTCCGATTTCATGAGGAATTACCCCTGCAATATTCATAAATTAGCTACAATACTACTAGCGTTCATAAAAACTAAGGCATAATACATAAATATGTCCTTCAACTACTGGCTTCAGCTTAGGGATGGCAATGGGGCGGTGTAGGGTGGGGGCGTGTGGATTGAGTTTAACCTAAAAAAATTTAATTCGCCCCGCCCCGCATAACAACTTTTTCATTTTCAACCCGTCCCACCCCGCCCCGTATGAATCCGCCCTGCATAATTTTTTAAATATTTTCTTTTTCTAGTTATGTTTGATACTAAAAATAAAATTCATAAAAATAAATTCATTTTTTCATTAAGTTGTATTAATTTAATAGGATAGTGACTTAAAATTTTATTTTTTAGAGGTGAATTGGGAAACATGTAAGAAATTGTATTATTTTTTATTGAACCATTTTCATTTATTATCTTGAATATTTTAGTAGCTTTAATGAAATTATCTTCATAAATAATGTTCTATCACTCTTATAACATGTAAAAAGTTAAAATTAAGTTTGAATCCACATAAAATCACATATACCCGCAACTCACCCCGCCCCACATTAATTTTTAAAAAACCCACTTCAACCCACCCCGCATCCGACCCGCCCCACACAACCTTAAACCCGCCCCACCCTACATATCCTTAAACCCACCCCGCCCCGCATCCGCCCCGCCCCATTGCCATCCCTACTTCAGTTGGCATCTATGCGCTCCAACTTTGGATGTCCACAAGTATACATTTAAACTTGAATAAAATTGAATAAATGCACACATTCGTCTTACGTGGCGTCCTACGTCTCAATTTTGTGTCCTATGTTTATTATAAGTGTCTATTTGTGTAACCCCAAAGTTACGGAGGGCATATATGCCAACATAAGCCAAGTTAAAGTACATATTTATGTATTATGCCAAAAAATAATGTTGTCGGATCATACCTGTGAAATGGTTAGATCCAAGAAGTAATGTCTGCAAGTTACTCAATCTTCCAATTTCACTATGTATTGGTCCATCAAACTCATTTGTTGATAAAGACAATATTTGAAGTTGTGAACAATTCGACAAGCTTGTAGGCATATGACCATGAAGCTTGTTCATTGATAGACAAAGTCCTTTGAGTACTGAGAGACCATTGCATAAACCATTCGAAAGATTTCCTGATAAGTAATTGTTCGTAAATCTAATTACTTCAATTCTTGAAATGTTGAAAACTGACAAAGGTATAGAACCTGTAATCTTATTTTATTCTATGGCCAATTTGTTTAGGTGGTGAAGATTGTCAATCCATTCCGGGATGTTTCCTTGAAGGGAATTGTATGAAAGAAGCAAAGTGTCCAACATTGAGGCGTTCGAGATAGAGTGGGGATAGAACCTATGAGATTGTTCCCACCCAAGCTTAAATATCTTAGGTTTATGAAACTTCCAATCTCTTTGGGGATTCGACCCTCTAAAGAATTGAATGTCATATCCAAGAATTCAAGCTTTGTTATATTAGAAAAAGAAGAGGGGAGGGAGCCGGTGAAACTATTGTTCCGGGATGTTTCCTTGAGTTTGCTTGAGGACAAGCAAAAATTTAAGTTGAGGGTGTTGATGAGTCCACAAATTGGACTCATTTAGGACTTTATTTTAATAGAAATAGTGTCCTCAAATTCTTATTTTATCTCAATATCTGATGAAAATATTTAAGTTTCAGGTATTTGAAGTTTGAAGGAAAGCATGGACGCTACTTCGCAAAAAAGAACGAAAAAGGCTGAAAAGAACAAGAAAATAAAGGCCTGAGGATCGTCGAGTTCACTTGGCGAATCGCTAAAGGGTCTCACTTCGCCTTTTGTTCCAGTGTGTTGAGCCCTGAAGGAAAGGATCAAGTCGACGAAAAAAAGAAGCAGTCGGCGCATCGCCGAGAAGGTCCGCGAAGCAGTACTATGTCGCCCAATGACGCAGAGCACGACAATACCGAAGGATGATGCAAGACGGCGATGAACAACACCAAAAGGCGAATCGCCGAGTTGATCGGCGATTCCGGCTAATGTCGTCGAACGATCCGCCGCAACACATATTGGTGAAAACTATAAATATTCGTTGAGAGTTATAGCGAGAGGGAATTATTATTATATTTTTATTATCAAATTTTGGATTTAGTACTATTTTTATTTTACTCTCAAATTTGTAAGGGTTTGAAGACTTGAAGAAGAAAACGGTTTCACCTCTTTCAATTTGGAAGTGGGTCTCTTGGATTCTTCCTTCTTTTCTTAAATCAAGACTTATCTCTCTATACCCATTTGATTTCAACATCATTGAAGGTATAAATTTATATCTCTTGATGTGTGACTAAAAACCCCCATTCTTGGGGTGTGATTTAGCAAATATGTGTTGATATTATTGTTGGGTCTTGCTTGCTGATAGGTTAGATGTATTTTAATGGTGATTTCACCTAGTGGTTGTGGTTTTTAAGTTAATGGGTTTGTAGTTGCAAATACAAAGTCACTCATGTGTTTTCGGCATGCACGAAAGGGAGGTCGCAAAACCAAGACCACTAGACTGATGGCCTAAGGAGTGGGTTGATATGAGGTTCAGCCCGAGAGGGTGAGCCCTAGTCCCATATCCTAACACTCAGCTCGAGAGAGTGAGTGGGGTAAGGCGTAGGCTGGTCTTCATGCGGTAAATGGGTGTCTGAGAGGAATGCATTTGAAATGGGGTAAGTTGCCCGAGAGAGAACTTATTTCCATCTAAAGCTTAGCCTAGTCACTATTATCTTGCAAATTTCTTATCGAAAGCATGTACCCAACTATTTATCTCAACTTGTATTGAGGTCACATCCCAAGAACTCTTCCCCATATTTGATTTTTTTGTTAATTTTGTTGTTTTACTTACTTGTGACAAAACTCCCAAATTGATATTTGACACTTTTGTGTCTCGCCTTCGATTTACAATATTTTTAATCGTTAATTTCTTTAGCTACGACTAGTTAGAACTAGATTTTATTTTTCTATTAATTCTCAAAACCACTCCCTTGGGCCACGACCCTAACCCTTGGTTGGGTTACTATATTATCGACTATCGTAGACACTCGAACCGTAGGTTAATGTTGTTGGTCACGATAAGCATCAATAATCGTATAATAAATTATTACAAAACTATTTGTTTCCACTTAAGTAACTTTTTCATCTAATTTTAATTGATCAAACTTTAATTCAATAAAAAAAATTGAACATAAATTGTAGTGTACTAGTCTTTAATATAATCCTCCCACATAGTTCGGACAATCTCCTCATGCCGGACTTGCATTTCTCGATCATATGACCGAGAAGACTAACCAATATTGTTACTTTGAGTCATTTGTTGGTCAATATCATCCGCAACTATATTTTCATCCTCATAGATCATAAATATTTCATCACTCCTTTGGTATTCTTGCAAATAATTATGTAACACTGCACAAGTTATGACAATTTTCACTTGTCAAAATCATAATGGTTCATGTCTTGTTTCACTTGTGTGCAATTATACATTTTCAGTGCATTAATTTCGTGCTAAAATCAAACATATTGGAAGTAATGATTATCAAACATACAAACCAATTTTGTCCTTTTTTCATATTGAATTGCTTTAAACATTTTCATATGTAGCCGAAAGAGAAGTTTTTTTATTATGAAGAACCAAAATAAGATTACTCCCTCCGTTCTTATTTATATTAACCAAATCAATTCCTACTTTATCATTATGTTTAGCAAATTTAAAGTAATAATAAATTTTATGTTGGTGAGAATAATAATTTTTTTTAAAAAGTAATGATGTGATTATAAATTTTATTTACATATGAAATAAATGGTTAGTAGATATAAATGTGGGGTTGTTTAACAAAATATAAACTTGTGGCTCAATTTTTATATTTAAAAAATCTCAAATCGTGATATGAATTCTCACATGATCTTTGGAGATTATGAAATTTCATCTCATGATATGAAATGAACATGAAATCGCATATCCAAACGCTGATTCTATCTCACGATTTCATATCGTGATTTGATATCGCATGGCCAAACGCCTACTAAATAGAGAAAAACAAAGTAAGAGATTATATCTTTTATATGTCTAATATAATTATCTAATCTCTGTTATCTTCTATTCTAAAATTCTCTATCAACAGTTTCAAAAATCATGTTCAAATGTGCTTATTTTCATACTCTACACACTCCAAACAATATGTAACATTTGGTTATTGAGATCTTTGGCCATAACGTAACACACAATAATTGTCCTTTGGTTACTCTCTTCAAAAAGCAAAACCATCAAAATTAATACTCCATTTTCTATAACTACTCTAAAAGTTTTTTTCAAAGCATCAAAATAAATATAGAAATTCTGAAATACTAGCCTACCACTTACCTCAGAATCATCAACCTTTACAATATAAGTACTCCCAAAATTGGTCCCCTATATTTCATCCCCATAGTCAAACTCTAATACACAATTATCCATTATGTCTTGAAGTATTTTCAATCTAGCTCTCTTGAAAGTGGTCTTTTCAATATGAATTTTCAATTCTTTTTAATTAACTGAAATTTGAATATTCTAATGTTTGGTTGTTCAACAATTTTATTTTTGTAAAGTTCAAACAAGAACTTGATATTGCACATATAGTTTCTAGTGGTCCCGACATATTTGTGTTTAAGAGTGTAGATTTTAATCATAAAATCATTATTTAGCTAGTCAAAACTTGCATATAAAAGTCATGTTCAACCTTTTCTACACCTGACCTTAAACTTTTTGAGGTCAATAACATTATTGTCCAACTGAACATTTTAGCTTCCTTGAAGTACTCTTCATATCCTCAAAAAAATCATTTTTATTTTTTATTTTTAAAAGAGCATTCGTTGAGTTACCCTAATTAGGGGTGTACAAAAAACGAAATGATCGGTAAACTGAATTGAAAAAAGTGTTATTGATTTATTGTTATTTGGTTAACGATTTTTTAATGGTTTTGTAAAAAAAAACTATCGGGTTATCGGTTCGATATTAATTTTTAATATTGTGTTATTGGGTAAACCGATAACCCATTAAGACTAGTAATTTACTACTTTTACTTGTAGATAAATATTATATATTAATCTCAATACATTACTAGTTATTGTCTTTGTCCTTTAGTCTTCAATTCACACTTCATAATGATTTTGAGTTTAGTACTTCACATTATACAAAATGTCAAAATCTAAAGTAAGAACTCTATTTCTCTTAATTTCTCTTTGTGTTACACTTGTATAGTTCTTTTCATGTTTGTTATTATTGTTTCTATTTTATGAGCATTTGCAAAGTTACATTACTGTGTTGTCGCATCAAATTTATTAGAGAGGTCATATATATATTTATTTTAGAAATATTTTCTTATTGGTTAAACCGAAAACTGAAATGTCAAGGACCAAAACTGATAAACCAAAAACCGATAAAAAAAAATATCGTATTGATTTGATTATGGGTTTAACATATTTAAAACCCAAAAATCGATAAACTTAACCGATAATATATAAAACCGAACCGATCAATGCACACCCCTAATCCTAATAATTTTGCTAGTTTGGTTAGCTTAGGAATAAAAATAACCTAGATTCATTTAATTAAGTAATAACTTTGCCAATAACCAAGGGAATAAAACAAGAATTAAACAATAATTTTCTCAACATTATGTCTGTTGTAAGGATACAATACAATATAATGGGTATCAACATTTCAAACAACGTATAAACGATACGAACAACTGATTAGATTTAGTAAGGAGTAAGGATACAATATAATATAATGGGTATTAATATTTCAAACAACATGTAAACGATACAAACTACTGACTGATTAGATTTAGTAAGGAATAAGGATACAATACAATATAATGGGTATCAATATTTCATACAACGTGTAAACGATACGAACAACTAACGGATTAGATTTAGAGTCCGTTTGAATTAGCTTATTTTAAATACTTTAAAATCTAAATATCTTTTAAGTACTTTTTAAGTGTTTGAGTAAATTTGTAAGTTACTTATAAGCTAAAATAATTAAAATAAAACCAAAGTTAATCCAAACAGACTCTCAGCGCAAAAAAAATTTGAGAAAAAAATTGACAAAAGTTTTGAAAATCTTTTTGACAAAAAAATCAAAATCCCAAAATCAACAAAGAAGTGATTTTTGTGCCAAAATATACTTGTTCAATGCTTTAAAATTTTAAAACTTATCCAATTTTTTTATATTTTATATACGGAAAAGGTTCAAAAATACCTCTAAACTATCCGAAATAGCTCACATATACCCTTAAACTATATTCCGGCTCAAAACTATCCTTTCCGTCAAAGTATTGGGTCATACTTACCCTTCTAATTAACAGAAGTATGTTAAGTGCCACGTGGACGCCACATAAGCGCCAAACATTTCCCACTTCCACGTAGACTAATAAGATCCCTAATTTCTATTTCACTCATTTTCCCGCATTTCTCTGAAGATACATTTCACTCATTTCTCCTAATTTTCCCCTCATTTCTCCATTTTCCTTAGAAACGGTTTCACCCCTCATTTCTCAATTTCCCTTAGGAGTAATTAACAATTGTTTAAGTGATGTTTTAAAATATGTACTAATATAAAGTTGAATGTCTAGCTAGATAGGAAAAATTAATTTATGACTATCAAACACCAAAAAAATGATTTTCATCGATCACATTTTCTGCCCTTTTGCATTCACTCATCATAGGATTAGGGAGGCTGCGGCATGTTGCAGTACCCAATATTAATAGCATTAGATACAGAACCATAGTGAATATGGTATGGGAAATGGAGAAATGAGGGGAAATGGGTGAATTAGAATTAGAAATGTATCTTCTTCTTTTTTTCATAAATTGAATTGTCTTAACGAATTGTAATTTGGCAAATTGTAATAGTCTCTGCTGTTCGGACTCTTCAAAAATGTCAAAAAGTATATGTCAATTTCTCTCCAAAAGTATGTAGTACTTCCTTTGTCTAACAATACTTGTCTACTATTGGCTTTGCACACTTCTTAAAAAACTATAAATAGAAATGTAACTTTACCATATCATCCTATGAATATAATAAATATAATGTCTTGAAAAATGTAATAGATAAATGAGTATAATTAATAATAAGGATAAATTAAGAACCAAGTGTAAATTATCCATTAATTTTATAAAGTAGACAAGTATTGTTGGACATTCTAAAATAATACTCCCTCCATTTCATATTAATTGAATTTTTGAGGTGTTTCACACCCTTTAAGAAAAGTAGATTAAGACATAAATTAAACATAGTTTTTCATTTTTACCCTTTTTAATTATTGTCAAATTTATTAAAGTCATCACACTGAAAATCCAAATGAAGGGTAAAATTGGAAAAACACTCCAAAAGTAGCTTGGAAAATTGAACAATTAAGTTAATTTAAAAAATAAAAAATGCCTCAAAAATTCAATTAATATGAAATAAAAAGAGTATAGTGTAAGATTATTGTTGGACGGAGGGAATATATTTTTGAGAAATCCTACAACAATATGATATCAAAAGTAAAGAGTGCCTTGATGAGAGAGAATTGCTCGGATGGTAAGCACACTTCACTTTCAATCCGAAGATTTCGAGTTCGAGTCACTAAAAAAACAAAAGAGGTGGAAGCTCAGAGGGTAAAAAAAAAAAAGTGAAGAGTTCTGCAACTTAGGTAATTACTTCAGTCGAAATCTGATTTTTCAGAAATTTATGGCTCACCAACTGTCTTGTTTTTTTCTCTTAAATTTGATCCCAAAAAGTAAGGACAGTTTTGCCATACCGATAGCAACGTTAAAGTCCAATAGTCTCCTTTAAGTTCCCACCAATAACCCATCCAGTTGACTTTTAAAGACTTTGTATCCATCAAACTATCTGATAGCAAACAGAACAATGGCGTTGCGAAGCTCAAATCCGGAGATCCACTTATCAATGGTTAATGTATCAAACTTTGTATCGATCAAGCTATGTGGTGAATCCAACTACATTCCATGGAAAACTCAGATAGTTTGTCTTCTTCAAAGTCATGATTTACTTGGATTCGTTGATGGAACAATCCAATTTCCTCTACAGACCATTGCTCCTGCCGATGACGATGAACCCAAAGAAGAAGAAAAAGGGGACGAGATGGGAAATGAGGAAGATAAATTGCAAAGGAAAAGGAGTGATGGGTTTGTTAAAGGATGGATCTTCGGTTCTCTTAGTGATCAACTTCTTCAGGATAAAGCGGTTCATAAATTAGATTCTGCTAGAGAGGTTTGGTTGGTTTTAGAGCAACTTTACAGCCCTAAATCTCAAGGTACGAAATCCCCATTCTTCTACTACTCTAAAATTTTGTAATTGAAACTTCCCCTAATCTAGAGAAAATAGCTAAATGTCTCCCTAATTTATTAGTCAATTTTTAACTACACACTTATATTTTACGAGTCTTATTACTTCCTGAACTTTTTATTTTTGATATTTTATGACCCTTCAACGCTGACCTGTCCAAGATGGTGAATACACCTCGTAAGCGCGTAAGGGTTCAACAAAAAGACATAAAACGACTAAAACTGAACTAAATAGTCCATGTGGCAGTCTCTCATTGGAGATTACATAATTAATTCATTTTTTTTATTCTTTCCCTTTCATTTATATTACAAAATTGTTATACCCATTTCATGATTTCTTCAAGTTTTTCTCAAAGTCCTTCAATGGTGGTCTTCTAAATTTCATCTCTAGGAGCTCCGAATCAGTTTGTAGCTACTGATTTATGCTTAGTTAATCATACATCAACCGTTTTTAGCAACAACAACCACCTAACTCATAAGAAACTTTCATATATAAAACTAAAAAATGGAGTAGTTCAAGCTTTTTCTTAAATCCCTCATAATTTCAGCAAAAAAATAAAAATAAAAAGAAGTCAAACCACAATGAACCGAAAATGGTGAATTTGAAATTTCACTTTCTAGTTTCATCCTTCCCAAAAAAAAAAATTCACTTCCACATTTGTGAATACTTATTTGTGAATTTTTGTTTCTATTTGAAGGCATTTTATGTAAATTTCAATTTTCAGATTTGATAAAAATAGAAACTTTACATAATAGAGGATTATTAAATAATTATTTTGATTAGGTTTATAATTTATAGGAAAAAAAAATGAATGTACAATAATTCATCGTGTGTGCTTCACTGCTTTGACATAAAACTGGTTATGCCGTTTTAGGGAGGTGATTATTTCATATTTAAATACTTCAGGGGGTAATAGGACCCCCGTATAGAATAAGTGTGTAATTGAGAATTAGGTAAAAGGTTGAGGTTTTTTTTTTGGCTATTTTCTCCCTAATCTACCCTAGTGAGTATTTGTTTCTGTAAATATAAATTCTTAAAAGTTATTACATAAAATAATCTGGAAGCCTCAAAGAAAGAGAAATTCTTCTTTGAAATTTGATTAAACAAACCTAAATGATCAGATTTTTAAAGGAAGCATTGGTTTTTTCTAAAATTCACCAATTAAATTATTACTCACTATTTCCCCATTTATATTACTTAATTTCTTTTTAGTTTCTAAAATTCACCAATTAAATTATGACATATTTTTTAATAATTTAACTTTAAAATATCTATTTTACTTTTAATGAAATTATTTATAGCGACACAAATTTCTATCATTCATTTTAGACCACAAGTTTTAAAAGTCTTCATTTCTTTCTTAAACTCAATATCGAGTCAAACTACCTCACATGAAATGAGACGGGGGTATTATTATTACTCCCTCAGTTTTAAAATAATTGAATTGTTGGAACATTTTTTATATTTCAAATTAACTTAATTGTTTAATTTTCAATACTACTTTTAATTTCTTCTTTCATTTTTACCCTTCATTTGGATTTTCTATGTAATGAGTTCAAAAAAATTTAAGTGCTTTGAATTATTTTAAAGACTAATTTGACAATAATTAATAAGGGAAAAAATGGAAAATAATGTCTAATTTATGTCATAATCTTCTTTTCTTAAATGATGTAAACACCCCAGCAATTCAATTATTTTGAAGTGAATGGAGTATAATAATCCCTCCATTCATCTTTACTTGTCTACTATATTAGAAATAATGTTCAACAATACTTGTCCAGTTAGGAAAATCAAGAGATAATTTACCTTTTTGTGTCTATTTTACCTTGATATTAAATACTATTCAATATCTAATACATTTTCCAAAGTTTTAAAGTTTAATATATTTAAATGATAATATTCTAATATTACCTCTATTATTTATTGCTTGCATGTATCAAATCAATAGTGGACAATATGATGGACCTCAGAGTATTATATAAGTTGATTATCTAGAAAAATAATAATTCCTTCTTTCCTATTATTATGTCATCATTTTTATTTCATGTCGCTTAAGAAACTACCATTGTGTCTTCTTGAAGTAAATTTTTCAATAAATGAACATAAATTAATTTCTTTTGATTAATTAAATTGACCAATGAACATAAATTAATCATTTAGTTTTTTTTATGTTGGTCAAATTCATACCTTTAAAGCTAATGGCTCTCAAGGGTAGAATAAGAAGAATAATGATATTTATGTATTAATTTTGTGAAATGACAAATTAATATTAAGAAACATTTATTTTTAGTAAGGACGATTGTTCAAGAATGACAAAAATCCATATTTATTGTTAATGAAATGAGTGAACTCCTTATAAAATTTGAACAATCTTTCTTCCTTTAAGCTAACTTTTGAGGTGTGAATTAAGTCCAAGACTTAATTACGTATAAATAAAAACGGAGAAATTACTAAATTTGATATGTTTCGTAAGTTAGATACTCTGGACTGAGAACAAGTAATTATTCCAAGATAAGGATAAATTATTTTGTGATATTATTTTAACCAACTATAAAATAACTTTATTTTAAAATATATTTCAAAATAAATTATTATTTATTCCTCGTACTAACGAGACCTTAAAGTTTTCTCCTTTATTAATTAATAAATATAATACAAATGTGTCTTGTAAACCTATCATGATGAGTGATGACATGACGAATCAAAGTGTGTTACATCTAAAATTTGGCACGTAAGCATCCTAATTACTCCCTTTTTAAAAAAAAAATAATCTAATTTCTTTTTTAGTCTGTTTTAAATAGAATGACTCTTTTCTTTTTGGCAACACTTTAACTTCAACTTTTCACATGGCATGTTACTTTTTGGCAACACTTTAACTTCAACTTTTCACATGGCATGTTTAAGGCCGCAAGAGTAAAGGACATTTTGGTATATTTGACATAACTTTAATTTAGAACCATAAGATTAAAAAGTCGTCTTTTTTTTCTTAAATTCCGTTTTAAATCAAACTAGATCATTCTTTTTTAAACGAAGAAAATTGTATTTTTCTTCATTTTGTGGAACTAAATTGATGTATTATGTAGGTCCCACACTTTGATACCTTTTCTTTTATCTACAAGCAAACAACTTTTGAACGACATGTATGATAACACTGAACCACGCCCACACATTTTTAACACCTTATAGTAAAAATTGTAATAGGTTGTCATGATAATTAAGCGTGTAATTAATTTTTTGAAATAAGTTTAAATGAGAATTTATGCATTTTCCAGAATAACAACAATAGCAATTAACTATTTTTTAATATAATCTTTACATAATCTAGAAACAATCTTTTTAATAAGAATGCATTTAACGAGGGATTAGGTAGAATGGGATATACTCTATCTGTCAAACAATACTTGTCTACTATTGACTATGCACACTTTTTAAGAAATTGTAAATAGAAAGATAATTTTACTATATCACCCTTTGAATATAATGAATACAATGTCTTGAAAAATATACTAGGAAAATGACTATAATTAATGATAAGGGTAAATTAGGAACTAAGTCTAAAAGTATTGTTGGACATCCTAAAATAATACAGTAGACAACTATTGTTGAATAGAGAAATCATAATTAATAAACTTTTCTCTTATAAAGTATAAAAGTTACTAGATTTTGACCCAAAAACCATTTTTTTTCTCGAATTTTTTGTCAAAACTTACAAGTTTTATGACCAAACAAATTTTGTTGAAAATTACTTGCAATATGTATGAACAAACGGGTCCTATATAGAAAGCCATTGTTGTGTGTGCAATCTTATAATCATATGATTCTTAGCCATTTCCGGATACAATTTGGTGAGCTTTAATAAGTTGACACCGGGAGGGGGCAGGGGGTTGAAGGAGAAGAAAGAGGAGTGATCCATGCCACATCAGCAGTTTGTGTCTAATTGGTACGTCATGAGCTAATATTAGGTGTTCGATAAGTATAAATTTTAGTTCATATATCTAAATGAAAAATCCGGACAAATTTAGGGGGCTATGTATGTATGCAACAAGAATGTTATAAAATGTTTATTGACTATCTTAATTGGGAAAAGCTTGCTATTAAGGATTTTAGTAATGTAGGCCGGATCGGATAAAGAAAGGAGCTAAAGAATGAAATATTCATCAAAGTATTCAGAGGTGGAGCTAGGTGGAGTTCATGGGTTCAGACGAATCCAGTAGCTTTTTCGTAAACTCTGTATTTGTACTAGAAAATTAATTAAATATATGTATATTAATTTATGAAGCCCTAACAAAACTGATTGATGATTCTAAAGAAATTTTAAAATTCCCAAACTCTTAATTCTAGCTCCGCATCTGTACTATTGTATAAAGATAACATAGTTTAACTTATTATACCTGATTAGTTATTATTTTTATCAGTCTAATATCTTTGATACTTACATGTACTTACCTTATATGTCATACTTTTTTACTCCATCATGGCATAGAACTTAAATTCATACATAGTAAAATGGTAGCTAGCTCTTGGTTTGTCATTGTACAGATGATAGCAACATCGAGCGTGCTGAAAGCATTGAATCAAAGAAAGATTTTAGCTATTACTTGAAACTATACAGAGCTTCACTAAGTGGAGATTGGAAGAAAGCAGAAGAATTCTTGAAACGAGAGAATGAAGCAAGTAGAGCTCAAATCAACTCTCTTTTACAGACAGCACTTCATGTAGCAGTTGGGGTAAAGGGTAAAAAAGGTAAGCATTTCGTGGAGAAGTTGGTGGCGACTATAGAAAATGATGAAGATATAGCCATACGAGATAGCCTTGGTGATACTCCTCTTCACTATGCTGCTAGATTTGGCAACTTAGATGCAGCTAAAATCCTTGTATCGAGGAATTCTTGTTTACCACATATTGCTTGTTTCAGCGGACTATATCCAATCCATTATGCAGCTGAGTATGGATACGTTTCTGTGGATGTGTTTGCTTATTTTTTGAGTATCACTAAAGAATCTTCTCCTTATACTGGCATCAGTGGTGTTAGGCTTCTCTACAGATTAATCCACTCAGACTTGTATGGTAAGCATTCACCATCACTTATGTTCTCTTAATTACTTTCTCTCTTACTGTTATTATAATGTATGTATTTTGGTGACGCGGGAAAGAGGGAAATGGATTTGGGGGATTTCTAGTTAAAATGACAAAGAAGTTCCTAATTTTGATTAGTTAGCCAGAAATAGTAACGATTTTTGGGGAAATTAAAAATTGGGAGGGTGCTAAGTTACTATGTTTAGGTGATTGCATTATTTTATTGATGTTATTGTTCCTTGCATGTATGCTCTGCATTCCTTTCCTATTAGTTGTCATGTTTTTTCCCTGTCATTTTTCTTTTTCATTACTACTTTATTTTTCTTTATTTGAGGTGAGGATCTTTCGAAAACAACTTCTCTACCTCTACGAGATAGGATAAGGTCATTGTACACTCTACCCTTTAAGACCCCACTTTGTGGAATTTCATTGGACATGTAATTGTTGTGAGTGATTTAGAGTGAAAATTGCGAAAACAACCTTTTGGAGTTTCTTGAATTCCAGAAAATTGTGACAATTTTATGTCCAAACAGTTTCTGGAATAAAATTCCACAAAAGTGAAAATTATACATGACTAAATGGGCACTTATTAAGTTGTTAGTATTGTTCATCTTGTATTCCTAAGATACTTAGAACAAAACTTTGAAAAACTTATAAGAAACAACAAAGTTTAAAGAGTATTTTCAAAACTAGAAAACTTAAACCAGTACAGAAAATAGAATGAGAAATAGATTAGAAACAATATACAAAATATTTTTCTCAATGAAGAAAAGCGAGCCCACTGAATACACAGTGTCCCCTTAAGAAAATTATTTCCCTCAATTACCCGAGGTTAATGGAATATATCCTCCCAAGATAGAACGATCTTACTCACCGGTGTATTGGTACCTAAAACAATGATGTCAGCGAATCACTCAACGGCAGTAAAGTACACTTAGAATACTATATTTAGTAGAGTAGAAGAAGAAGTCCAAAAAAAATTCCCTTAAATTGAGAGGAAATCCCTCAATTTATAGAAAACAAAGGTAAAAAAATTATTATTGTGCGTTACCGGAAATGTCACAACCCTTTGGAAAAGTCACAATATTTTGAAAAGGTGGCAACCTTTTATAAAAGTCACAACTTTTCATAAAAGTCACAACATTTCATAAAAGTCACAACTTTTCATAAAAGTCGCAATTTTTCATAAAAGTCACAACTCTTCATTTTCCATTCACACCTTTTAAAACCCAACAATACCCCGCATGAATAGGGAATGACTCCAAGACAAAGAAACGGACAAGTGTATATACTTTACAAGCAATAATTAATTGCATTTGGATAGGTAGGTTTCCCTTTGAACTTTTCGTAGTGAACATATGTCGGATATACTCGATCAATCGATAGATTTGATATCTTTGAACCGTCAAGCTTTCGAGTATACCTAGACAACCATATGTCACACAATCAACCCTTTACCGTTTATGGTTCTTACGGTTGTGTTCGTTCTAGTCATGTACACCTCCTGGTTTCATGACTGTATAGAGAGGTTGGCTTTTTACAATCATCCTCTTTGAAGCGGCTTATACTTCACACTCACATAGGTTATTTCTAATCGTGTTATTTCGTAGATACACTATTTGATCAAATCTGTCAAACTTAGCAAATCATTAAAAACTTTAAGCTTTATTAACTCATTAACAAGCCTTAATGTTGTATCCTTGCTCCTGAGCATTGTCTTCATCATGAGAATGGATTAAGTTGGTTTACAATACCGAACCGTCAGTCACAACTTTGTTTTCTCCTTGAACCTAACTCTTGGGATCTCCAATCTGCTAGGTAGAGTTACCGCCATGACGACTTTTCCTAAGCCGTAAAACTATTTCCTTAGATGATGTTTCAACTTTCTCTCTAGTTAGGCCTTTTTGTAAGTGGATCTGACACATTATCCTTTGACTTTACATAGTCAATTGTGATAATTCCACTAGAAAGTAATTTTCTAACAGTATTATGTTTATGTCTTATATGATGAGACTTTCCGTTATACATCATGCTTCATGCCCTACCAAATGCATCTTGACTATGAAAGTGTAAGCATACTGATGCCAAAGATTTGGGCCAAAAAATAATATTGGAGTCTTTCAACTTATTCACCGGCCTTATCTAGAGCGATAAGCTCAGATATCACTGTAGAGCTAGCGATACATGTTTGTTTGGAAGATTTTCAAGAGGCCGCTCACCAAGAGTAAATACATATCCACTCGTGGATTTTACTTCACTTATCCGGTGATCCAATTTGCAGCACTATATTCTTTCAATATTGCTGGACATTTGTTATAATGCAAAGCATAGTTTTAAGTATGTTTCAAATACCCCAAAATTCTTTTCATTGCTATCCAATGAGTTTGATTGGGATTACTCGTGAACCAATTCAGTTTAATAATAGTACATGCTATATTTGATCGCGTACACTTCGTGATATACATCATACTTCCCAATACTCTAGCACAATTCAATTGTGAGTCACTTTCGCCTTCACTCTTTTGAAATGCAAAGCTCACATTTATTGGAGTCTTGACAATATTGAAATCCAAATATTTGAACCAGTCAAGTACCTTTTCAATGCAATAAGACCATGACAATGCTAAACATTATGTAGTTCTAAGGATTCTTCTACCGAAGATCACATCAACAACTCCAAGATCTTTCATATCAAACTTGCTTTCTAGAATATGTTTAGTAGCATTTATGTCATTACTGTCTCTATTGATGATCAACATATCTTAAATCCATTTGCCAACATGGTTTGGTCAAATCTCTTATGTCATTGTTTGGGTGTTTGTTTTAGTCCATAAAGTGACTTAACAAGTTCACACACTTTCTTTTCTTTACCAGAAACCACAAAACCCTCAGGCTATTCCATATAAATTTCTTCCTCCAATTCTTCATTTAATAAAGTTGTTTTCACATTTATTTGAGGAATTTGGAGATCATATACCGCAGCTAATGCAATTAGGATTTGAATGAATGTAATTGTAGTTACTGGTGAGTATGTGTTGAGAAAATCAGGACCTTCTTTTCGTCTAAACCCTTTGACAAAAAGTCTTGCTTTGTATTTGTCAACAGTTCCATCGACTTTCACTTTCCTTCTGAAGATTCACTTTGAACCCAAAGGTTTAATTCCTGGAAGAAGATCAATCAACTTTCAATATTGTTGCTCAAGATTAAATCAATCTCACTATTGACACCATCTTTCCAAAAGGATGAGTCTACAGAAGACACAAGAAATGTTACAAAATCATATTCGAAGGAAATAGATGTCCTTTGACATTTACTACGCCTATGAATCTTTTTATTAAGTACATTCTCCTCTTTTCTTTCCAAGGTCTTTTAGACCCTTCACTAGACTACTCAAGTCTAATTTTACAGTCCACAGTCATAGGTCCTATTTTAATCCTTTTAGGAATAGGAACTTGGACTTTGGCTAGACACCCCCACACTTTGAAATATTTCAAGTTGGATTTCCTTCCTTTCCATTTCTCATATGAAATAGATTGTGTCCTGAACAGACAAAACATTTTATTGCTTTCTTTCTGAAAAGAAAAACTTTTTGTTATTCCCTTTTGCTGTAAAGATAGCTTCTCCACACAAGTTTTGTGATAAACCTGAACTTATAAGTAATGTAGCCATCATTTCCTTTAAAGTTCGATTTTTTTTTCATTCTGCAATTCCATTAGATTGAGGTGAATAGGGCAGTAGTTTGATGGATAAATCCACTTTCCAAACATATTTCTGCAAAAAGAGATTTATATTCTCCATCCCTATCACTTCTTATCTTTTTTTCCAACTGATTTCAACTTCAATTTTATATTGCCTAAATGTTTCTATTGTTTCATCCTTACCTTTTAGCAAATAGAGATAATCGTATCAAATGCAATTGTCAATAAAAGTTATGAGATACTGTTTCCCACCACGAGATGGTGTTGACTTCATATTCACAAATGTCACTGTAAATAAAGTCTAAGGGATTATAATTTCTTTCAACAGATTTATAAGGATGCTTAGCATACTTAGATTCAACACAAACTTGACATTTTTATTTATTGCACTTAAAGTTAGACAAAACTTCTAAGTTGATCAGTTTTCCTTGTAAGGTTTTGTAATTGACATGTCCCAAGTGTTCATGTCACAAATTGTTTGACTCAAGCAAGTAAGAACA
Source organism: Solanum piurae (assembly GCA_029582685.1). Lineage (NCBI taxonomy): Eukaryota > Viridiplantae > Streptophyta > Magnoliopsida > Solanales > Solanaceae > Solanum > Solanum piurae. The sequence continues at coordinate 67,285 of JAJOOO010003528.1, forward strand.
AATAAAAATATTGAGTTTGAAAATCTCTCCGTGAGGTAGCTTTTTCTCACAAATATTTTGTTCCTACTTCTTACAATTTTGTGTGATACAAACATTGTTTAGAGTCAACACCGTGTCAAATGTCCTTTTCAGAAGGACCTTTCCATAACTTTCAATTTGATTGTTATAGAACTACCCATGAACATAGTTTCATCCGGTCCATAAATGCAATATAGTCCAAATGCTTCTTTTACATAAATGACAAATGTCTATTCACCAATATTCATATCTATACAAATAAATATATTTTAATAGACATATCTTTTTTTATGAAAAACCACAACAATTTAAGTGATACTCTTTCATAAAAGAACACAATTATTTTGAACAAGTATATATATATATATATATATATATAATTGGGTTGTTTCATACTAGTCATACCATATACAAGTAAAAGAGAAACTCAACGACCACACTATCAAATATACTCCAAAAATTTTATGGGTCTAACATAATACAAAAGTATCACTGAATTTCATATCTTGTGCTATAAATTAATTTTTTTCTTTATCATAAGCAAAGAACCCCCACATTTTAAATATGAGCTCAAAAGTATTTTTCGAATAGTTGAAAATAATCTTTTCACGTATTTTCTCAGACTATGAAAATGTCATTGGCAGTATGAAACTTCTTTTGGAAATATTATTCTACGAAAGAATTCTAGTGCTTCAAATCCCTTTGACAATCTTTACACAATGTCAAAGTTTATTCCGTAGAGGCACAAAATCACAAACTCTAAGTCACTGATCTTTTTTTTATTCACAATTAGACATACCACTTAGTGTTTAGAATATTAACAATAAAAACAAAAACTTTTGTACAATTTTTTTCTATTTAACTCGGAAGTTTATAGAAAACCAAAAGTATAATACTGACTTATTAGGTGAAGTTTTCATATTCTTCAAACAAATTTCATAGTCTAATTTATCCAGAGTAGAAAACTACAAAAGTTTTTAGTCTACAAAAGTCCGACACAGTCAAATTTCACACGGAGCACAAAACTACAAAAGCTTTTTTTAGTCTCCAAACAAAATAAACATCTTCTTAGATTATCACATACATATGCTTTTCTTTTCAAATAGCCTTCCAACTATAACATTTGACATACTATTTTATCAAATTAAAATATACATATCTCATTCTGCAAACTAAAGAATTTTAAAGGCAACACTATTTGCCAAGGAAAATTCATTCAAGCACATATGATTTACAAATCTTTTTCCAAAGACACACATTATAAATGTCAAAAGAGTTAACTTTTAGAAACTATTTTTCTCCTTAGATAAATAATAAGAAGGTTACCTGGAGAAGGGTAGAGGGGCGGGCTCATTATCCACCGAGTTTAGAAGGCTGTGATTGGTCCAAAGGGCGGGTCACAGACGGATTTCTCGGTTATCAAAAAAAGTAAAAAAAAATAATAAGAAGAAGGTTACCTGGCGTAATCTTTAACCGAAAAATCACCAATTTTTCTGGTACATTCTCTCTTTGACCCTTCTAAATAGTTTATCAAATTCTGGAGAAGTAGTGCATTAATCTTCAACTTCCATGATTTGTTTTCCTCAATCAGTAGAATACAAGAAATACCAATAGTATAATAATTTTCTTTAGATTGTTGTTCATCTTGTATTTCTAAGATATTTAGAACAAAACTGAAGACTTGGTAAAAAAACAATCAAGTTTAAAGAGTATTTTCAAAACTAGAAAATTAAACCAGTAGAGAAAACAGAATCAGAAACATATTATAAATAATATAAAAAATATATTTCTCAAAGAAGAAAATTGAGCCCACTGAATGCACAGTGTCCCCTTAAGGAAATTATTTCCCTCAAGTACCCGAGGTTAATGGAATATATCCTCCCAGGTTAAAACAATCTTACTCACTGGTGTATCGGTACCTAAAAACACGGTGTCAGTGAACCACTCAACGACAGTAAAGTACACTCAGAATACTAGATTTAGTAGTAGTAGAAGAAGTTCAAAAAAAAATTCCTTTAAAATGAGAGGAAATCCCTCAATTTATAGAAAACAATGGGTAGTGTGATAAAATTCTTATTGTGCCTTACTGAAAAGGTCACAATCCTTTGAAAAAATCACAATATTTCGAAAAGGTGACAACCTTTCATAAAAGTCACAATTTTTCATAAAAGTCACAAGTTTTCATAAAACTCGCAACTCTTAATTTTCTATTTGCACCTTTTAAAACCCAACAGTTAGTGTATTTAGTAAAAGGTGATGACAAACATAGTTTCTGTTAAAATGACTGAAATGTTCTTAAAGTTATTTACAAAAATAACAATTTTAAAAGTGTGTTTAAATTAAAAAGTAAAATAAAAAAAGAGAGAGAAAGAATTATGGAAATACAACAAGGAAAGAATTAAAATTTCACCTCTGAGGTAGAGGTGAAGTCTGTGTACACTCTATCTTTTTCAAACCTCACTTTGTAGCAGTACATTGGGTATATTATTGTTTTTTCTCTTGTATTAGGAAGAGTAGTTCGAAAATTACAAAAGATATTAGAGATAAAATCGTAAAAAGTTTGGTCAAATAAAAAGTTCTTATAAGTTGTAAAACCATAAGCTCGGGGTTAGTAACTTACGACTCTTGGCTAATTTTGATTTATAAACACTTTTGGTATTTACCAAATGCGTATATAAGCCAAAAAGCTTAGCCAAGCACCCGAGATACTTAGACTTTTTCTCGTTTTCCGTGATCTAATACTAATGCTTCTAATGTAAGGAAATCGATAGGAAATTTTGGAAACACTACAGTCCTCTTCGGTGACCATATTTTTCAAAATGGAACTGGATTCCATTAATGCCTTGAAATTATAAAACAAACAGAAAGTTGCACCACAAAACAAGGAGGGTTGACTTATTTTTCCAAGGCCGATGACGGAAGCTTGGGACAGAGCCGTATCATACAGAAGTCTCACGTATGCAGGTATGCTTCTCTAAGAAGGGATCTTTCATTCCAACATCTTTATATGCAACTTTTCTGCTCAAGTCTAAAGATCGATTTTAATATAATTAGATGATTTGATTATAAAATCAAAAAATTGAATGAAACCGGATTGGTTGATATGAGCAAATGTTCATCGAAATGAGAGTTCCATCTTGCAAGTGATGAAGATTGTAGGAGTTTCCTTTTAAGGCTTTTGTGTAGTGGTAAGAGAAAACCATGTGATGTGTAATTAGGTGCATATCACGGATTCAAACATTATTACAGATAAAAGCCTAGTATTTAGGTGTTGAAGGCTTTAGGTGTCAATTTTGTTGAATGAGTGCTCTCAAATGAGAGTTCTTCCATTGAATAGAAAGATAAAAGCCTATTATTTAGGTGTTGAAGGCTTTAGGTGTCAATTTTGTTGAACGAGTGCTCTCAAATGAGAGTTCTTTCATTGAATAGAAAGAATTTTGATTTACATGCCTAAAAATCTGTCATATATCCCTAAATATATGATATTCCTAATTGTAATATCTTTGAAATATGCTACATTAATCTCAAATATCTCCTATCATCATTACACAAATATTTAGAGTTATTACATAGATATGTAGAGATATTTAGAATCTGTCCAATCATGTTAACATCCCTCCTCAAATTGATGTCAGTGGATCAAAACGCATCAATTTGCCTATCAGAAACTGATGATGTTGTCGTGCCATAGACTTTGTAAACACATAACCTATTTGAAGATTATTGGATATATGTGGAAGAGTAATAACTTTGTTATCTACAGCTTCTCTGATATAATGACAGTCCACTTCAATGTGTTTGGTCCTCTTATGTTAAACTGAATTAGTAGCAATCTAAATAGCACTTGTGTTGTCAGCATGGAGAGGAGTGAGATTAGATTGAGGAAATTCAATTTCTGCAAGTAAACCACGAAGCCAAACAATCTCAGAGCAAGCAGTAGACATTGCTTGATATTCAGATTCGGTGAAAGATTTTGATACACGGTCTTGTTTCTTGCTCTTCCAAGATATCAAGGAATCTCCAAGAAACATGCACCAACCTGTGACGGAGCGACGAGTATCAGGACATTCAGCCTAATCAAAATCACTAAATGCATTAAGTTGAATCTCAAAACCACTAGGAAAGAATAATCCACAAGTAGATGTTCCCAAGAGATATCGGATGATGCGACGGACAGCCACCACATGTAGATGGCGGGGAGCCAGCATAAATTGACTCACTTGTTAAACTGCAAAAGAGATATCATGCCGAGTAATAGTAAGATCATTTAGGCTCCCAACTAATTGCCGATACAAAGTTGGATCAGGAAGAAGATCTCCTTCCGCACAACAGTACTTTACATATAATTCTAATGGAGTACTTATAGAGGAAGATTTTTGAAGACCAGCCAAAGCAATCAAGTCCTGAGTATATTTTTGTAGGTTCAAGAACGCACCTAAAGAATTATTATGAACTTCTAACCCCAAAAAGTGTGTAAGAGTACCAAGATCTTGTTGGGTTATGAAGGTGGATTAGGGCGTCATGCGGAAGCTTACAATTTGCAAATCATATAGTTGATAAATCAAATAACAAAAACTTATACTAAAAATCAAAATATTATTATATCAAAACTAAGATAAAGAAAAACATTGAAACTTTAGAGAGAATAAATCTC